>CAMOHE010043507.1:457-50134 GCA_946598075.1 Artocarpus hirsutus | reverse complement strand
ATCTTTTCAGGACTCACTAAGTGTGAGGTAGCTATAAGAAAAATAGTTGGAGAAGCTATGTAGCTATATTACATTGGGATTGCTTTGAATGCAAAGAATGATCATCATGATAATGTAAGCATCCATTGTTACTTTTTGTGACTGTATTAAGATTTGTTGAGGGTTTAAATGATGATGATGACAGTTGTATATTATTAAAATTTAAGGTGCTACATTAAACTGTGGTTTATTTATTTGATTATGTTTTTATTTTAATTTGAGAGTTTTTATTTAAGTCCCGGGTAAATTACTTTAATGATTTATATTTATTTTTTAATCTTTATTTTATTTAATAAAAACTGTTAACCCCCACTTAGGGGCGTTACAACATCATGTATTAAATACCGAGTAGCTTTGTACTTCAAACTTCTTGCTTCATTTTAGTCATTGGGCAGTACTCCATTTTTCAAGAAGTTATAAAATGGTGCCATCTAACCATCAGGTGCAATAATGGGAAGCACATAGTTCAGCTTTTGATTTTGAATTGTAGACTATTTCAGTGGCTCGAGTGGTATGACTTTTAGCAACTCGAAGTCTTTAGTTGTGACAAGCCTTACTAATACGTCAACATTGCCATTATCTGCTTGGGGTATTCTAATGAACTCATGGTATTTGAACTTCCTCAGTTCGTCCTTTACCTTATTTAGGTATGCTACCATTCATTCTCCCTTAGCCTCGTAACTCCATTAATTTGGCTTACCACGACTAGCGAATCGCTATAGATAGTGATTGAGCTTACCCCCATATGTCTAGTAAATCGTAATTTCCCAAGAATGGCCTCATCCTTAGCTTCATTATTGGATGCCTTGAATTTGAATCTAATTACCAAGGTAATCTTATATTCCTCAGGGCTTACTAATATGACTTCTGCTCCAACACCATGTTCATTAGATGACCCATCTACATATAATTTCCATTTGGGAAGCTCTGGTTCCACTTCTATCTCCTCAATATTTGGTCAGGCAATGAATTTTGCTACAAAGTCAGCTAATGCCTGGGCTTTTATTGCTTTCCTTGAGACATAGTTGAAACCCACTTAGCTCCACTACCCATTTTAATAACCGCCTTAAAATGTCTAGCTTTTGGAGTGCTTGTCTTAAGGGGGTAATTAGTGAGGATATTAATTGTGTGTTCCTAGAAATAATGTGGCAGTTTTCTAATATTTACTATCAGAGCAAGTGCAAGTTTTTCCATGTTAGTGTACTTGGTTTCAACGCCTAAGAGGCACTCGCTAGCATAATAAATAGAAAGTTGTATGTAGTTCTCTTCTTTGATAATCACCAAACTTACTGCATGTTCTGAAACAACTAGATAAACATAAATCTTCATGTCGGGTAATGCCTTGGAAAGAATAGATGCCTAGCTAAGATGGATTTTGATCTGCTGAAATGCTTCATCACACTCTAGAGTCCACTCAAATGGCTTAGCCCCTCTATGTGTATTGAAAATAAGAATGCACTAATCTGTTGCCTGAGAAATAAAGAGATTTAATACGGCTATACACCCAATAAGATTTTGCACATCTTTTGGCTTCTTTGGGGGATTCCATATCTATAAGAGCTTTGATCTTTTCAGGGTTTGCTTTTATACCATGTTGATTTGCCATAAAACAGAGAAATTTTCCCAAAGCTACTCCGAGAGTCCACTTCTAAAGGTTGAACTTCATGCTATACTTTCTAAGAATCTCAAATGCTTCCCTAAGGTCAACAGTATGTCTATAAGCATTTGTGACTTTTTACTAGCATAGCATCCATATAGACTTCCATGTTTCTTTCGATCTGGTTTTCAAGCATCTTATTTACTAATCTTTAATATGTGGCTCCTACATTCTTGAGACAGAAAGGCATCCTCATATAACAATACAAGCCTTTATTAGTAATAAATGCTGTATGTTGTTCATTGGGGCCATACATGGGGATTTGATTGTATCTAGAATATGTGTCATAAAACTCATCAGCTCATGACCCACTGTTGCATCTACTAATTGATCTATCCTTGGTAAAGGAAAACTATCTTTGGAGTATGCTTTATTCAGGTCAGTGAAGTCTATCTAAGTGCGCCACTTTCCATTTGGCTTTCTTACAAGGACTAGATTTGCTACCTCAGTCGGGTAATGTGCTTCTTTGATGGTTTTATTCTTGATCAACTTATCTGCTTCCTCATGCAAAGCTTGATACCTTTCTCCATTCAACGACCTTCTTTTTTGTCTTTTCGGCTAGTATGCAGTGTCTCTGTTAAGTCAATGGTAGATTATCTATAGGAAGATACCTTCATATCATCGTGTGTCTAAGCAAAGACATCAAGATTAGTCTTTAGGACAATATCAAATCTATAAAGTTTCTAGCATTGATCTCGATTCTTATCTTCAATATCTTGCTCGGATAATAATCATCAACTATTATTTCATCCAAGTCCTACATCATTTTGGCCCTATGATTTCATTATCCATTATTAGATCCATGTCTATCTCATTTGGTGGAGGTGTATAGTCGATCATCATCATTCTATATTGAAGGTATTCATAGTCTCGAATTGAGTTGAAGTATGTAGTTCGTGCCTTGTATTAGTCACCCTTTATCTTTCCTACTTTGTTTTTAGTTAGAAATTTTACCACTTGATGTTATATGGAGGAGACAACCTTGCGGGCTTGTAAGGTTGGTCCACCTATCATAGGGTTATACTGGATCCTTCCTTTAACAACTATGAAGTTTGATATCATAGTTATGGTGTTGGTCAGGTACCAATGGTAAGGAGAACAGTGATCATACCTTCTAAAATAACACTATCTCCTGTAAAACCATATAGTGGTTGTGAGTAGGGCGTCAACTAAGTTATGGGAATCTGGATTTGGTCAAGTGCATTTTTGTAGAGAATGTCCACCAAGCTTCCATTATCAATGAAGACCCTATAAACTTTGTGGTTGCCAATCATGGTTGACACTATCAATGCATCATCATGAGGAAAGTAAACTTCTCGAGCATCGTCCTCCGAGAAGGTGATTTTCATACTGGCTCTCCTCGGTACCTTGGATGGTCTTTCGTCTACCTTCATATAACTATGGAAGGGTTTGCCTTTGGCCTCCCGAGCATATTTCTTCTAAGATCGCTTATAATTTCTACCAAAATATGTGTTGAGGGTTTTTGGTCCCTGGCCGGAGCCTGACGAGTCCCTCAAACGTATTGCCGAAGAGGCTACTCGGGGAGCCTCTATTCAAGAGGAAAAAGGTTTGACTCCTGAAGGACGTGCTTTTCCCGCGGTAGGCAAATCCGCGTAGAGGCTCCCCAAGCAGCCTCTCCGGTAATACGTTCGAGGGACCCGCTAGACTTCGACCGAGAACTAAAAACCCTCAACAATATGGTCCACCATGGATAGTGTAGATCACTCCTGTAGGTGGTTGATTGTTTCCTCCTTAAGGAACCGGGCTGTCCTGGTTAGCCTAGATGCCACCTAAATTATAATGACACATTTGGTTACCAATTTAGTAAGAGATGTTTGTACATACATATATATGTATACATATTTATATATTTAAGAACAAGAACCCTCACTATGATAAATGACAATAAATTATAGTTTTATTACATTATCGTCACCATATATTTAAGAGTAAGAACACACTTATCATTAGCACAATGATGTCATCTTTACCATAACGAAGAGATCATTTCGATAAATAAGTATGTTAATTAAAAACAAGAAATTTTAACAGTTATCATAACTTCTATGTTCATGTTTTGTTCTACTTGTAGTTGCCATTTTGAATTAATGAAGTTTTTTTTGGAAAATAACGAAGCATTTTCTAATTAATTGTTCCGTTCTTTTTTTCCCCCTCTTTATTCTATTCATTACAACTATGCATTTTTACCTAATTACATAATGATCATGTCTTTTTGTTTTTAATAACAATGAAGCATTTTGACTCTGCAAAAACAGTGATTATCTCAAATTAATTGTGTAGGAAACCATGAAAGTTAATTACTTCCAGTTATAATTTAAGGCTACAATAGTCTTAACAAGTAGCGTAACAGACAGTTTTGTAACTAAAATAATTTGTAAACAATTTCAGATTCAAGATATTATAATTAAACACTTGTGTAAATCATGCTAGGCAATGACAGCAATTGTAGCATCAACAAGGGCTTTTACGGTAGGTGTGCCGTGAAGTGTGAATAAAATATTTTGTAGGGAGACACAAGGTATCCTTGTCATTTTTTGTGTTCAAGGTGTAAGACATTTTTTTCGTCAACACTATTTTATGCACATGAACTAGCAAAGTATACGCTTAGAATAGATAATAAAATTAAAAGACGCCACTCTCTCCCTCTGTACTCGTGCACAAAAGAGAAAGAAACTAGGGTTTTATTTTTATATGCTAGTTAAAATTCAGCATATGAGTAGTTGCAACCGTTGAATAGCGGTAGCCTCACTCTCGACTCCACCAAAAGTGCAAAGTTCAAATTCTTCACCCGCAAGATAAAAATAAAATAAAATAAAAACAGGACATGGAAATTTGCATATGTTGTATGTCATGCTTGGACCATCCATCAGTAGCCACCATTTTGTTTTGCCCAATACTCTATTTGAGTAGAACGAGAGCGAAAATCCGTCAGGACAAGAAGCAAAACTGATGTTTGCGGAGGTTCAGATGCACATGTGGTTACAAAACACAAGAAATGACAGTAATAATTGTGAAACGCAAACCATGATACCAAAATCAAGGTTACCAACTCATAAGGGGATCTCATCAAAGGATTGATGTGCATGTATATGATTAAATTACTCCCCTTCAGTACATAGAAGAAAAATATGTCCTTTAGCTTCATGATACCGCCATTCCCAAAAGGCGGGGATTCGGACGCCAAAAATTAAGCTTCATGACAAAAGTTTGTTTCTTTGATAATGTAGAAGACGCCACAATTAGCCTTTAAAATCCTCAATCTAAGCGCTCCATCTGCTCGGCACACATAAAATTGAAACTTAAACTAGTATAACTAGATATCTCATGCAAAAATTCGTCATATGAGGAAGGAAAATAAAAATAACTGGAGTCAGCAAGGAGCATTTGGAAATCCGGCATTCTCGTAACCAAACAATGAATCTAATGTTTGTAAGCCAGAGAGAAGATAAAAGCTTAAGTGTCACAGACCTTCCAGAGACCATCATTAAGATAATGCATGTTGTCCACCCCAATTCCCTTGTTGATTGCCCTTCTGTAAATTGAAAAAGAAAAAGGGCACAATATGTCAGAAATGCCAATCTACATTGGAAAGCTTAGTTTCATACAACTAGAACCCCTTATGACAAGCTAGTTTTCCTTGTGACAAGCAACCGTAATATAGAAAACCCCTTGAAGATAAAGCGCAGTTATAAAACATCCCCCACAGATTTGCATCTGAATATATAGACCCTTCACCAAAGAAAATCCAACCAGGAAGCAGCTTCGATGACAAGTATGGACGGAAAACTGGATGCAGCTGAAGCAGACTTCAACTTAAAGTTTCAACTCTACCATTTAAAGCCATCGTAAAGATTCACCATTGTAATGATTGTAATGACACCGACACGTGCATGAAGTTTCTGTAGTAGAATGTGGTAACATTGTAGATTTTTGCTCTAAAATGAAGAATATGCAGATAAATTATTTGTACTTTAGTTCTTTAAAGTTGTCAATCACTGTGATTGATTGAGAAACTAGCAATCGTAATGATTGTATTGACACCAATAATGTCTCAAAAGAAATCTGAAGTATGTATAAAGTTTCTGTAGTAGCATGAGGTAATACGGTAAATTTTTTGTTCTAAATACAAAAATATGCAGATAAGCTTTTTGTATGTACAGTTCTTCAAGTTGTCAGTCAATAATTGATCAATTATATACTTCTATCGCACACTGGTTTATTGGAAATACAAGCAAGAAATTTAACTTACATATCCTTTGCTGACATTTTTGTAAAGCCGATTGCAAGAGCATGTTGCTTTCCTTCAGCCATTATGGCCTGAGAGTATACAGTTCTTTGAAATCAGGGAAAAATAAAAAATAAATGAATAAATGAACATGATCTTCTTAAATTAGTGAGCCATACGTAAACTTCATACCACAGGAGTTTCTGCTCCGACTTCATCATCCAAAATACCGCCAGGAGATGTAAGACCAGGACACATTATGTTTGCGCCGGCGAGGACAAATTTTATTGCACCCCTATCCACTTGTAACTTTTTCATTATATTTGGATCTGCAAAACAAATGGTAGAAAAACCTGAGTTATCCAGGGTTTGAATATCGAGGTGAATTTAATAAATGAACAAAAAAAATAACAATATAAGAAATCAATCTCCTGGAGTAATTAGTTATCATCTCCAACATATTCTCCCCTCTTGCTCTTTGGTTTGAAACCACCTCTGAATTAGCACGTCTTGAAATGTTCACGAAATAGTAGGCCAATATAACTCTTCAAGGACACGATTTTCTCCAAATCTTGAGAGATAGAAGTAAGTACGATGCATAAAGATAGGAAGCAAAAGTTTAATTAAAGGGTAAGATGAGCCCAAATCCTTGAGCAATAGAAGTAATCTAAAGTCATCATGTTTACATTCAAAGCCTCCTATAACTCTACATAGAAATAAGATTTGTAGAACATTAAGCAGTAGAACAGCTTAGACAGTCAGTTTCTGTACAAAAGAGTTTACATTGCATATACCTCAAGAGCCCCCAAATAGTCTTAGTATCTCTATCGAATGACGTAATTTGGTTAATTTCACAGACAAACTTGAGACAAACAAAATCTCCCCATGTATGTTTCCAACTAGGCATAAAGTTATGATCAAACATTTCGATAATGATTGATGCCCCTCATTGACAGAGTTGTCATCGGTTTTTCCCATCTTGTCATTGTCAGTTAGGACTTACCAACCGTGTCTTACATGACTTAAAACAAAGTACCCAAAGACTAGCCAAATCAAGATTCCAATTAGAAGCCATTCACTGCACCCTTTTTTGTAAATATCACTCAGAAAAGTACATATATTTTTTTCTTTGCGACATCAGTTTGTTAAAAGTGATTTGTATATCTATTCAATACTCAACCATGGCAAAGAAACAAAATCAAAGAATATTACATCCAACTTCCATCATTAAAATCTTCAACATACTAGAATTGTGCAAGATTCATCCCAAAGAGTTAAAGAAAAAACTGGAAGAATCCACAATAACTTGCAATCAACTCCAATAGAGGATGTCATAAATGGATATTTTTGGTTTGTAAAGATAGAACACTCACATTGATGAAGAAGTCTTAGGGTAGGCATATAAGGTCCATCACGAATGTTGAAGAATAGTGGCACATTGTTTACCACAACCAGATTTAGATGGTTTTGACTGCAACAATAAGCAAAAAGACTCATTGGTACACCAGCTAATATATTACATCTTAAAATTTTAGATCGAACTACAAGTTCATGGCACAAACAGAAGCAACAGGGTGACAAACCATTTAGTAACAATGAGAGGAGACTTTTTCGGAAGCAAATCGTCCAACACTGGCTCGAGTCCAGGGTACTGAAATTGAAGTGAAATTAGGACTAAAAACAAATGTCAAGGGGAAATAGTTATTCAATTATGCTTAAATAGACAAGGTAACTCCTTACCTCTTCAGCAATACTTTGCCGAATTTTGCGTTGCACGGATGCCTTGACCTGGTTGTGTGCAGAAACATCTTCTGCAGAGAATCTACACCATCAAAGAAAAGAAGACAGGCAAATCATACCTCGACCATCCAATGGACAATTTACTCAACGCACTACAATTGCACACCAAAACTCAACTAAGACTTTTTAGTTCAATGTTTTAAAAGCACCATTTAAGGCTTTAACACCAACAGAAGCATTCGTTAAAGTAAAAACAACGACTCTCTTCTCATAACTCAAGCTTTTAATTAAAACTAAAGATGCTAAAATGGCTATAGGAAGCTTCTGAATTTTCGGAAGTTTCACCCGTTGGCCCAACATCGAATCCACCAATTTAATAATGGCAACATGATAGTTAGAATTTCATACTTAAAAAAAAAAAAAAAAAAAAAAAAAAAAACTGTATAAAATCACAATCAAAGCATGACGAACTATCCTAAATAATTAAATAAATTTACTAAATTCAAAAAAAAATAATAATAAAAACAACATAAGGTAAAAGTACACAAATGCAATGCATTAATTTTAGAATAAAAATTAATCCCACACCCAAATCAAAATTAAATAAAAACACAGAAATGATTTTTTCCAATCACCAATAAAACAAAGAAATGAACACATATAGACATCTGTGCTTGTAAACGAGGAGGAAAAAAACCAAAAAAGAAAAAAAAAAAGAAGAAGCTTACTTTTTGAACATTATGGGTGTTGAAGCAGAGACAAAAGGAAGATCTTTAATGAACAAAACGAAGGTCTGAGGTTTTGGCCTTTAGGTGTGGGATCGACCTTAAAAATTCAATAGAGTCTCTAATGGAAACCGTAGGTTGGGAATGATTGGGAACCTGGGAACTTCAGCCTCGCACGCGCACGGTAGCCAGCGTGGGCGTTAAGCCACTTTTTGGGCCTAAATTGCTATTGGGTTTTAAAGAATACGGGCTTCGACATCTATGGACATTCACTAGGATTAAGGAGACAATTCACTCAATTATATTTATTGAATTAAAATATGACTCTAATTTATAAAAATTTTATAAATATCTCATAATGATATCATTATAATTATTTATATATAATTATATAGTACAATATGTAATATCATTAAGATAATTACTATATCATTAAGAACATTTTTAAGATATTTTAAATATTGTGTTAGATTTTAATTTCATAACAATAATTTAAACACGTATTGTAATTTTTTCCATTTCATTCACAAAGTAAAGAGAAAAGAGAGAAGAAATATGAATTAACGAGATATGTGACCTTTTTTATTTTTAGAGTTAAGATTTGTTTTTGGTTTAGGAATTTTTCTTATGCATCTTAATACATATGTATAAAAATAATGATGATTTTAATAACGATATTGTTAGTTTTAATTTACTTGTTTAGAATAATAGTAATATATGTATTTAAGATTTTAAATGGATTATGATATCATTATATTTAAAAAAATCCTTGAAATTTGAGTGTTTGTTGCTTAAATTCGAATTGATATCCATAATAATAATTTTAAAACTCCCTCTACTAAAAAGATGGAACTTTTTTGTGTGTCTTACTGGTTATATAATTGATATATCATTAATTAATGCTGCGTAATGATAATGATACTTAATGACATTTATTTTTTAATGATATTTGCTATTTAGGTTGTGCTAATATTATAAATTGGTAATACAAACAATATTATATTAAGATAATTATATTCATTTTTGGTAGCTTCGTGTATTTTTTAAAATTATATTGTAGGTAATTTAATGACATTGATGATTATTTTATTTAAGCTATATTGTAATTAATTAAGTGTATCCATATTTCTTTAATATCATTTTTTCCAACGACACAACTATGAGAAAAATAAGAAGATTTGTTAAAAAATAAATAAATAAATATATGATAAAGTCTACTTATAGGGTTTTTTAGATTCTCAATATATGTAATTTAAAAAATAGACATATAAGTGATATTTATAAAACAAAGACAAGATTTAATTCACTTCTTAAGAAAAAAAGTCACATTGTGAAATTTTTACAAGAAATATTTACACAAAATATCCATAATTAAACTCTTTATTTAGAATTTGTCTTCAAAGTAACAATATTGTAACTTGATCTCTTTTTTCAAATATTAAGATTTCCTTTTCCCGTAATACCCTTTTCTTGGCAGTTTTTGTTTTTGTTTTTGTTTTTTTTTTGTTTTTAAGAAAACCGTCATGTGTAATATTGACTTGAACAAATCAAAATAAGTATCCACAACATCTACTTTTAAAAATCAAAATACTACTCTGTATCTAAATCTAAACGACATACAATGACTGATTCAAATCAAAATTGATTTGAACACATCAAAATAAAAATCCGAATTTCATAAACCAATTTCATGAATATGAAATTCATTAGCCCTAATGCCGTTCATTGAAGATTAATCCTAATATATAATAAAAATAGACTTATATTGAGACTAACTGTTCTGGGACCATCTCTGTATTCAACAGTAAGCCCACATGAATGTGAAAGTGTTGTTTCCTGTCCATGCAAAGCATGAATGGCTTGATTGAATTTTCCCTTCGATTTCTTTCCCATTCCTACACTTAAGCGACTGTATTTGTTTGAAAAGGAGATCGGAAGATGATGACTTTTTTTTTTTTTGTTTAAAGAGAAGATAATGACGTTTAAGATTCATTTCCTTCTTTCTTTCTTTTTTTTTCAAGAATATAAAAATAGTTTCGAAACTTTCAAAAAAACAAAAAAGTTTTAAAGCGGTTATAAGTAATTTGTTTTAAAAAAGCATATTCAGTTCACTTTAATGACTCTTTTAATTATTTTTATTTATATATTGACATGCACATTCCGTTATATTTTTATCTATTTTCACGGAAACATTATTAGAAGTTAAAAGGTCATTATGTAGTATGCAATGGATTAATGTGCAAATATTATTATATGTAGACATATATTTTATTATGTATTTTATAATGGACAATTATGTAAATCTACTGACTTTTTTAAGAAGTGAATTAAAATCTATATTCATTTTACAAATATCACTTATACATCCTTTTTTGAATTTCATTTATTGAAAATCTAAAAGTACCTTCTAAGTAGACTTTATTATATATTTATTTTTTTAAACAAATCTCTCTGTTTTTCTTCTAGTTGGGTCGTTGAAAAAAACGATATTATAAAAATACAAATACACTTGATTAATTACAATGTAACTTAAACAACAAAAAACAAATCATCAATGTCATTAAATTAATAACAACATAATTTCAAAAAAATTACAAGAAGCAACAAAAAAATGAATATGATTAATAAATGTTATTTTTTTTTATGTTACCAATCCATAACATCAACACAACCTAATAAGAAGTATCATTTGTAACGACCCTCGTTATATGACCGCTGCTTAGCTTTTTAAACATACTTTTAATTAAATCTTTAAATTTTGTGAAACATTGTTTTTTTTGGAATTTATATCCTTTAAAAGTTAACTTTACCAATTCTATCTTAAAACTATTTATTATATATATATATATATATTACTTACTTTTTTTTAACAACTAATTAATTTTTAACATAATGGTAATTTCAAAATTCATATATAGTAGCAAAGTTTTAAAGTTATATACAAGACTCATGAGTCATAGTTATCGAAACAATAGTCATCAAAACAGACATCAAAATAGTCGTTAAAATAGTCATCCAAACATAAGCGGAAATCTAAGCGCGGTATCCATTTCCTATATCTCCACTCTGATCGTCGGCCGTTTCGCCACCATCCATTAGGCGTTACTTATATGTTGTTTACCTATAGTATGAATATTCTTAGATGAGCTTTCGTTCAACAAGTAGGAAAAGTAACTCGCAAAACATTTAAAGTAGCACGTAATCATATGTATGACTAATAAAATTGATGAACCATATTATGCTTAGTTATGAACTTGTCTTGTTATTAATCGGGCCCAAGTAGTCATACCGGTTGCGTGCGATCAATGGGATGTTAGGGCTTGCAAGGTCTCAACAACACCGTGACCAATTATAATTTATTACTTTAACATAGAGCCTTCCCGTGGGTCAAGAGGTTGGTACGACTCTCTTGGTTAATTTTTCGTTTAAGTTTCACTAGTTATTTTAGTGAACATGCGATATGACATGGCATATCATCCTTAAAGCTTAACATGCTTGTAACATATTGAAAACTTTTATTTCAAACTATTCGTACTATAGACAAGATTCCTACTTATCTATATCAGTGAAGTATACTCCCCTATCAATTCTGAGTCTCTCTTTCTCTACCGAATAAATTTGGATAACCACCTATTACGAGTGTATAAGAATTTTTCACTTTAGGCTATTAAATTTTAGCATAATCATAAGAATTTAATCATTTTGTTAGATCGCGAATTCCTTTATCAACTGATCATGAGTTTCCTCATTTCTATTATCAGGATTAATTTTTACTAAATCCTCATAATATTCAAACTTTTCCTTAATTGCCATATGTTCATATCTACATTGATAATTAATTAATTTCACAATAATTAATTAATTATCTATCGTCATTTAAATCATGAGGCATTAATCCACTAAATTAATCACTATTAAATTCATGATTCTTACGTTAAGTCCTAATTACATTTATTTTAATTCGTTTCACGGGTTCATAATTGTTTTTAAGCTTGTAAGCCCAAAAATGACATCATAATGCCATATACATTCTATCGATAGGTTGTGTTCCGCATGACATTTTAGATTGAAGTGGGCATTGGACCCGTGCCTAACATCGTGGCATTAAAGCTCTATCATATTGGGTTTTTATGCTTGCAAATTTAATGTTCAATTGAAAATGATTAAAGTCCATCCTTGAAATTCTTACCCGTTTAGCTTGGAATTTCAAATAAAAATCGCTTTATAAAATAACACCCAAAATTGTTAACCCACTAAATCTTGGGCCTATATAGCCTTTCAAAAGTACTGTAATTTCTTGGTTTAGTGAAAAATCAAACTTTAAAGCCGCACGATCTTTGTTTGTAAAAACTGGTACCAGTGGAGTAATTTTGGAAGATTTATATAAAATCATTTATTAAACACAAATTTTCTTTTAAAGTTTTTCCTCGTAAAAGTCACTTATTTTTTTTAAAATGTGTGTTTTAATAATTTTTCTTGTTTGTTCTAAAGTCCCGGTTACCATTTTATTTTGACAAAATTGTTTTCAAGTTAAAACTTTGAAATTTTTACCGATTAAAAGTTTTTGACTGTTTTTACATATCAAATTTTAAATCTAATTTAGAAATAGATTTTTATAAAAATTTCTTCATGAAAGTTCTTCATTTTATTGTAAACTAAAAATAATTATGTTTGGCAAAAGTTATAGTTCAGTTTCGAAACGACCCGAAACTTTAAAACATTTTTTCTATGCAAAAATGTAGTTTTTAAACTGTTTTGGAAAACTATCTATAACTATATTTTAGAGGCAGATTTTCGAAAAAATTTCTTCACAAAAGTTGTTCATCTCATCAAAATCTAAAACTTCCATGTTCAGCAACATGTGAAATTCGAACTCAAAAAGGTCCAAAAATGGCAAAACAGTTCCAGCATTGCTGGAACTGTGTTGGGCAGTTTCAATAAACTGCATTAGGAAGTTTTTTTGGGCTGCCTTTTTAGCAGTTTTTAGGACTGATTTAGGCAGTCCATAAAAACTATTTGGTAGGCCTATTTAGAGTTAAAACTGTATTTTTTTTGCAGTCATGGGATTGTGTACAAAACAACGAAAGCTAAAAGTCCTGTGTTCGATAAAGTTTTAAAATCCATCCTAAGGCCTCCGTTTATACGTTCAAAGTTTATGAAAAAAAATTTCACAAACTAAAACTTGCACAAAACATAACTCTAACATATCATACTAACTTTTTACATTACATACAAGCACTAGCCATACTAATCACATAAAAATAATTATTACAACATATTTCCTCACCCAATCATCAAATCCCTCATGACTTTATAACCTTTAACTGAAAAATTTATGAAAAGTTTAGAGTTGCTTACCCACCCTCGGAGACTACTTTTGTGAGGTGTTCTTAGAGCTTCAAACTCCACTTCTTCTCTTCTCTTCTTGTTCCAACACTAGATTAAAACTTTTTCATGTAAAAATCTAACTTTTCTTTGCTATCACATAAATGCTATATAAGCAACATATTTCTTTTCTTTTCTAAGGAAAACAAAAAGGAAAGAAATGGCGTAGATATTATCTTGGACAAAGCCCTTCACCACCTCCTTTTTCTTTTACTTTTGCTTTGTGCACTCTTAATTTCGTGATTTGCAAGTGGTGGAGATTAGTTTGGAATTTGGCTAGATATATATATATTTTGGGGTTTGGTGAATCAGTGGAAAAAGTTTGGAAACAAGTGGAGAGAAAAGTTTCTTTCTTTGAAACTTTAAGCTCACTTGGTGGAAGAATAAAAGTAGTGGAACAATTTTTTTTCTTTTGGCTTTTTCCTTCTCTTGGAGACTTCGGTGGAGAGAATGGAAATGATTAGAAATTTTGTTTTCTTTTCTTCTGTAGAATGCATGGGTGAGAGTGGTAATAAGGAAGAGAAAAGTGAAAAAAAGAATTATGTATAATGACTTGGGCTCTATATATATAGACTAGCTTCATATGTGGCTTTGATAGCTAGAGCAAAGAAATGACTAACCACCCCTTATTGTGGCGCCTTTGACAAGAGTGAGTGGAGTGCTAGGTTGGACTTCATCAATTGTAAAGGACAACCATCATTTGGGTAAAGCTTGATTTAGGGCTTGATTAAAGGGTACTTTTGGCCTTTCTTGGAAGTAATATTTAAGCAGATAAATTTTTATACTACCAGTAATAATTAGCTTAGCTGATAGAAGATTTTATTACTTGACTAATCCTCTCCTATTTATTTTTTCTAAGTACTATGACACGCTAATCACAGTATGAACTGATATCGATCAAAGTTTAATCGCATATTGATTTTTTTTACTGCATTAAGTTTAGAAATTTATTTTAGACTTAATAAAAATGTGAACTTAACTTTTTTAGTATTCAAGCTCAATAATGACATAGTTTTTAATAGTGTCACTATCCAAGTTTGCACTGTAATTTATGTTGATACGGCTACTCACGTAGCTCCATTTTTGACTAGTTGGGCAATTAAGGTTTTAATTCACGTTAGAGTGTCTCTTTGTACACTACTAACTTAGTATTACACCTAAAAATTCTCACGATTAAAATTCTCAGTTTCCTTACAGATAATTATTAACTAATTTTTTCCCGTCTCAATTGCGGTGGAATTTATAAATCTCTTTATTAAATTATAATAGTTAATTAATTAACTATTGAATCTTTTATAGAATTTTTGGAACAATTATATGTTGATTCCATAAATTCTTCAAGTACGCATTTCATACACAGTGTTTACAAGAAAATCCTTGATTTAAATAGATAAATGATGCTATTTAAATTTAGGATTTTTCTTGATTATTACATCATTATCACTTGAAATATAAAAAATTGAATGTCATTAAGTATCATTATCATTATGTATCATTAACTTAATGATATATTAATTATATAACGTGTAACTTAATGACATGTCAATTATGTAACCTATAACTTAATGATATATCAATTATATAACATGTATGTTATGTATCAATGATATCAATTATTATTATTTGAAGTCTTAAAAAATAAACGTCATTAAATATCATTATCATTACATATCATTAACATAATAATATATCAATTCTAAAACCTATAAGACATGCAAAAATACTTAATAAATAATATATCATTGATTTAATTACATATAGCCAAAAAAATCAAAACAATACCAATATATAAAATAACCGATTAAAAATAAATAAGTAGTATTTTTAATAGTGTTTTCAAATACTAATTTAATATTAAGCAACAAACACCCTAATTTTTTTAATAAAAAGGAAATGATAATAATCCCACTTATTGTGGAATATACAGTTATTAAACTAGGTGCCCTAAGGTTTAAATGGTGTATTAGTTTTTGGAGACATTTCATTAATGAAGAGTTTACTATTTATTTTCATATATCAAATGTTGTTCTCTTTATGTTCATTTATGTTAAATGTATGATAAGCAAATAAAATTCTGAGGCTGTCAATCTGAACCTTTAGAACGTGCATATGATGGATAGATTATATGGAAGACATGAATCTTAAAAGTGATAATCTAAATGAAAATGTCAGCAATCAAGGTAATAAAGTTGAGCGCTTTATTCGTGTTAAGATTATTATGTTGTCTATATCTATAACAGGAGATGACTTGTCTTGGTTATCGGAGTTGGACTCCATGAGTAGAGACATTAGTATATTGTCAATGGTGACAATATATTAAATCAAGACTAAAGATGAATTGATTTGATTAATTCTCTTTGTTTAAATAAATTCACTTTAGACAATCATTGGTGTTGCATCTTAATCCTAAAATGAATCAATGAATCAGTATTCGTGACTTGTGCCTTTTGATATATAAAGGGTGACACCCTAAATTATATGAAGGTATTCAAATCGATACATTAGAGATATGACTCTTAATTGACGTAGACTCGTAATTTATAGGTATGGAATTCATAGCTATTTTGTAGAGTTAATGATATTCTGTTATAAGCATTATCCTGTAATTGAAAACTAAAGTGCTCAACCATTTGGATACGTATGTGTAACCACATGGTATACTATTTGTATTGGTTATGAATAATAAGTATTCCAATGGTGGGATAATAGAATATAAGATAAATACAATTCAGAAGGTAAAATGAAATTTATCCTTAAGTCAATCATGAATATCCTATAGTGATGTTACACACTATGATATGTCATGGGCGATAAAGTTATTAGTGTTTCATAATTTACATATAGTTCAAGAACACAGTTCAAAGCTTTTAGTGGAATAGCATTAAAGTTGATAATTATAGGATACACGTGTCGGTGATATGCTGTTTTATAATTATAAAAGCTTGATCTATATGTCCATTAGGTCTCCATTACTAGCTCATAATATCTCATATAACGGCACGGCTTGTTTTTTCTATAGATTGGACACTTATGTTATTTATTAGATTGGCTAAAATTCAATTAATTGGATTTAAAAATTCATGTTAGTTTATTGGTTGAATTAGTTTTATGAATTAATTTAAAGTAGACAAGTTTAATTATTTGAGATAGATTTTATTTGATATGGGATTATCTGTTTAGAATTGTTTTAATCAAATAACTTTTCTATTGGGTTTTTTTAATTAAAATTAAAGTTCTATAATAGATACCCAGGTCAAATAAAGTATGATTTATCCATTAGGTTAGTTTAAATTAATGGGATAAGACCTCGGAGTTAAAAACACATCATGGAAGTGCTGACACCAAAATTGCTCCTTAAGCTCTTAACAAATTTTTTAGCATAAAATTTAGCTAACAAAATTTGGATATATATTATTTAACATAACCCTTAATTATTGCATGTATAATGCACTTAGAAATTCTCAGATGTCACACTCTTGTAGACTATAAACCACACTTTTGACAGAACATTGTTATTCAGAACTGCTTCCAAAAGAGCCATAACCAACTAGACTTCTTTGAAATTCTCTTTTCTACAATTGGAATGCGTTTAATCACATGTGGTTTATTCTTTCCTCAGGTAACCTCTCCTTCCAACTACAAGAAAAAACTAAGATCTAAGGTTTGTGATGATGAACAATAGCCCTACGAGAGTTTCATAGTCTTTCCAACAAAATACTTGCCTCTAAATTTCTCAAGTTATCTAAGAAACAATAGAAAAATATTCTTTATTTAGAGGTTAGATGGAGGCTCATTCTTTTAGATTAGGCTTCTAAATTTGAGTTTGAACCAAATCTCGTAACTAAAAACACATTTAACACAGATCGTTGATTTGGTGGGGGGCGGTCAACCAAGCTGATGTGGCATACCCCTACCACGTGTTTTTAGCTCCTAGAGGATTATCCGATCAACCTATTTGAACCGATTGGATAATTACCACTTTATTTGATCTGAGTATCCTTTATAAACCTCAGCTTTAATTCAAATAATCCAATAAAAAAGTTATCTTATTAAAATAGTCATATGTAGATAATCTTATACAAATAAACAAATAATTCAACATTTTTATTTTGAATTAAGTTATAAACTTAATTCAACCAATAAACTAACATGAATTATTAAATCTAATCAATTAAATTTTGGCTAATCTAAGAATTAATATAAATTATCAATTTGTAGGAAAAACACATTGTATCGTTACAAGAAGATTTATGAGCTAGTAGAGAGGAGCCGATTGATATATATAGATCAAGCTCCCATAATTAGAAATAACATGTCCCCGACACATATATTTTATAATTATAAACTTTAAAGCTATTCCACTAAAAGCTTAGGGCTAGACTCTTGAATTATATATAAATTATGAAACTCCAATAAATTAATCATCCATAACATATCATAATGTGCAATATCTTCATAGGATATTCATAATCGGCTTAAGAATAAATTCTTTTTTACCCTCCTATTTATATTTATCTTATATTCTATTATCTCACTAGTGGAATGCTTACTATTCATAACCAATACAAATAATATACCATTTGGTTGTACATATTTATCCAAATGGCTGAGCGCTCTAGTTTTCAGTTACAAGATAATACCTATAAGAGAATATTATGAACTTTACAAAAGAGCTATAGATGCTATATTTATGAATAACGAGTTTACATCAATCAAAAGTTATGTCTCCAACATACCAACATACGTATCTCCATATAGCTTAGGATGTCACCCTTTGGTACATCAAAAGACACAAATTAAGCTTATGAACTCAATGATTCATTTCAAGATTAAGATGTAGCACATATGATTGTCTAATGAATTGATTTGTTCAAAACTAAATTATTAATCAATTTAATTCACTTTAGTCCCGATCCCATATACTGTCACCAATGACAATATATAAATGTCTCTATGCAGAGAGTATCATTCTAATGACCAAGACAAGTCATCTCTCATCATGGATGTCGACAACATAACAATCTTAATATTAATAATATGTTCAATTTTATTCCCTCGATTTTGGGCCTTTTATGTTTATATCATCACTATAAAATTCATGTCATCTATATAATTTGTCCATCATATGTACGATTATAATAGTTTAGATTGACAATTTTAGACTTTTATTTGTTATCATACATTTAATATAAATGAACGTAAAGAGGATAATATTTGATATATGATTAAAATGATATCTCTTCATCGATCAAATTCTCAAAAAGTACTACATTATTTAATCCTTATGGTACCTAGTCTAATAGAATTTACCAAAAAGAGCACAAATTATGTTCCATTAGTAAATAAAGGATTTACTACTAAATAAAAGTTTTACCAAAATCATTAAAAAATACATCTACAAACATTGATTTTGCTTTTTTAAAGAAAAAAAACACAAAATCTTCTTTGATTAGGTTAAAGGGGCAGGGCATTACAATCGGGATGAGTGAAGCTCAATGGCATATGCTTTTGCAAGAGGAGATGACTTCCCATATCACAGTCACAACCACGTGGGCGAAAGAGAGCTCGGTTACTGCGAAGGGTTGCCTAGGTTTGGGACTAAGTAGAGGATTAGGTCTAGGTTTCAACGAGGGTGGTAATAAGTTGTAAGATGGAAATAATGGCAAGGAGCCACTAGATGATGACGCCAGTAAGGGTGAAGGAGAGAGTGCAAGCGAGTAAGAGAGAGGGAGAATATTAGGATAAGGTATTTCAGGCATTATGAAAGTTTGTTTTAGGATATGTTATTATTTACCATCATTCAAAAGATATGGTATTTTCATTAATATCTATAAAATATGTCATTTAGTACATTTACTAAAAATTTTGAGGATTGAGACAAAAAAATCACACTTTTAGAATTTTGCCACAGATATTAAAATTTCAAATTTGTGTAATGCAAATAAACTAGTCAGAGCTCAACAAAACATGACATAAATCCAAATAACAAAGAAGTTGTGCTACAAATCCAAAGATGTCTAAACAATTATGGTATGTAATCAAATTTTCTCATGATGGCGAAATATTTAAGTGGAATTGGAATATATAAATTTTTTATAATAAAAATATAATTACAAGCAATTATTATAAAATTATCACTTTTTGTACTACATTATACTAAATTGTAAAGCCTAGTTTAATGCCTTATTGATTTATCACCCTACGTAGAGGATCATAAAGATCCTAAAATCAAAGGAGGAGGCAACAAGCCAAAGTTGTAGTTCTAAAACATAGGCGCCATGGCATTACATGCCAGAAGTACTAGTACTTATGGAAGTTGTACGGCGCAATGTTGGGCCAAGAATTTCCTAGGTGTAGAGCAGGTGTCGGTGCCATGACACTAGAAAACTACGGCCGCAATGCCTGGGCATGAATTTAGTTTTAGTTTTTAGAACTTGACCTCTTTTTTTGTGCAGTCCTATAAAAAGGAAATGTTAGGACTTATTTGTGTAACTTATAAAATATAGAGAAAGGAAAAAAAATCTAGGGAGAGCGTGTATGAAATTTTTTTTTGTAAACTTCTTCTTTATGTAGAGTGAATTTCTATAACTGTTTAAAGTGAATGTAGCTCTCACATTGGGGGTGAACCGTTATAAATTTTGTGTGCATTCTTTATTTTTATTTTCATTTATCGTATTTTACTCTAGATAGAATTAAGGTGTCTAATCTGCACATAATTACATAGTAATCAACATAATTATTTTATTTTTGCTAGTTATATAATTTTTAAACATTTTTTATGTAATTCCATATGAGTAGTAAGATTAAACTAATAGTCTAAATTTTTGGAATAATTCACATGTTATAGCTACCAAAATTTTGAACTATTAGCACTTCGATTATCAATTTCTAAATTCTCAAACTTAGAAAAAATTATTCTTAAGTCTTTCCATTAACCCCTCTTTTAACCCCTTTATTCCTTAAATAATGAAAAGCCAAACTCTACAAGTTTTTGAGCAGTTAGGTCCAAAGTACAATCAACACAAATTTAGCTTGCTGCCAAAGTACTTGGTAGGATACTAATAGGTTGTTTGGAAAACCAGTTCCAACCAATAAATAGTGTAAAGCTCTCATATATTACAATAAATTATTACAGTGTAAAGTTCTCATATGTTATAGTTTTTAAACACAAAACTAAAGTTCCAAACGACCTATAAAAGAATTGACCAAATTGGTCACCTGGTGAGGAACCAATACCATATAAGTCAATGAGTTAATTAACAAGTTGTACAAGCCACCTAATGGGTGATTTTTAATCACTCAGTTGATTACCTTTTGTAACTATGGGTTGACCGTTCGAGTGTGGTACAACTTAAACATGTGATATGTGACAGTGTTGTACAACTTTTTTTTTTTTTTTAATGTATGACATAAAATTTCAAAAGCGTAGCATAATATGTATTTTTCTCTTGATCATTAGTGTTGGCATCATTCAGTTGGTAATTTGGCACCGCTCATCAACACCAATGTTCACATATAGGCACATGAGTGACCACTAAAGTCATCTGGTAGGTGACCAAAAAAAAAAAATTAAAAACAAAGTCAGAATTGGCAATACTTGTTGATTTGGCGTTGATGCGACTAGCATTACAAATTAGAAGCTCTAATTCTGCTGAAAACAAAAAATACAAGATAAAAGATAAGCAAAAGAACATATACAAAATTTATAATGGTTTACTTTCAACATGAAATTTACATATACTTTTAGCCGCTGCTGAATAATTTACTATTATAATGAAGAAGTTTACAAGAAAAAAAAATTACATACCCTCTCTCTAGATTTTTCACACACACACACTATATATATTATATATATATATATATATATTCTAAGTTTTTATAAACAAGTCCTACTATGTCCTACTCATAGCTTTGCAAGAAAGAGGAAAAAATAACCCCCCAAAAGACCATCATACATCCAATTGCGACACCACGCCATGGCGCCCTTTTCCTTGCGCGATGGCATGCTTTCCTGCTTTGCTTTGTAGATTTCTCGACCCAATGCCACAGCATCCAAGTCCCAGTGTCACGAGGCTGAGCTCTTTGCTTCATGTATTGCAAATTTCTCTATTTAATCTTCTACATAGGGTGATAATTTGTCAAGGTGTAAAATAGGCTCCGTATTTTTTAACAATTAGATTTGACCAACAAATATGTCGTAATTTGGCTAGATCAGCCTTGCAGGTATGAGGAGCAGTCGTGAGGCTGACTGCTTTGCATATCCGTTACCCGGCACCACTGAACATGGAATAAGGAATATGGAGAGAAGAGAGGGACAGGAAAATTTTGTGTGTTTCCAAAAGCCTGGGTTATAGAGATTGATGAAGTGTTAAACTTAAATTCAAAAACATGCCAGTAACAAAAATTTTCAAAAGGTTTGTGTAAATCACATTTTAACTTAGAGAAAATTAATGTTATGCTACATTTTCAAAAAATTTGTCTATTTATATTGTATTATTATTTATATTACATATTTAAATTTTGTCACACTTAAATATACGTAACATTAAAAAAAAAATCAGAAGATGTTTGTGAAAAGTTCCCTATTACTAAGTCATGCAAGTTTTTTAAATGTTAAAAGTGGTATGCATGCCTTTCACTTATTTATAATCCATTATAGAATGGTGTTATTTTAATTACTCTCGATCCGTTCTCCGTGTGTTATCATCCCATGATCATCAAGCCTATATTTGTTAGGAATAACACTTCCTTTAGGTATGTTTTAAGTAGCATACCCAATTTATATATAAGAAAAAAAAAATTAAGTTTTCTTACTTAATTTTCTTCAAACTAAATTTGATAATATTATCTTTCCTATAAGGTAAAATAATATATAATTCTTCACAGGCATTCCAAGTAGGTTGAGGTGGTGGCAGTTTCTATAAATGCATATAAGATTAAAAACGTGTTTTCTGGAGAGAGAAAGAAGTGAGAGAGGCTTTGAGAGAGAAATAAGGCCTCAGTGTTTGGCTGGAGCTCCGACACCATCTTCGGGCATGTTGCCAAGCTTTCAGCCCTGAAATTTGGTCCTTGAACTCCTCTCAACGTCAGCTTTCTTGTGAGGGTGGCGGTGTGTGCAACGGCTCATCTGCGAGGGCAAATCTAAGCTCCTATGAGATGTTGATCTACAAGGTAGTAATATTCTATTAAAAGCGGTGCTTTCTTTCCTCTTTGGTGGCTGAAGTGGTCGTGGCTAACGTCCTCTCCATTTTACCATGGTCTTCCTGCAATCCTCCACTCCCTTGGATGTGCTTTCCTCATGGGGTGGCTCCACTTGGATCTGGCTTTCATTCCATGGTCAATGGCAAGATGCCAGTGGATCTTTCTTTTGTTCAATTGTAATAAGGGTATTGATGTTTCTACCCCTTTGGTGTTTTTTTTTTTTTTTTTTTGTTTTACAATAATGTCGTTGTTTCAGTAATATCAGAGATGTTGCCCTCTGCTTGTATCTCCCACACGTTTGTAAACAATGTAGTGCTTGATGTCTGACTAGAGTTCCTTCTATGCCGTGGTATGATTGCTCCCGTTATGTAAGGATTGGTCTCAGTCGACATGGCTAGTCCATTGACTGCTTTGGTACTGGTTAATAAGCAATGGTCAAGCTTAAAGTTGATGTGCCGAGCGGGTACTTCCCTGTATGAGTCTCAGTATTTGTATTCACCTCTATGTATTGTGGTATTTACTGGTAGAATTAGTCTTTAATTCGAGGTTGAATTCTTTTATATTTAGATATTATGTATCTTGTATTATGTGAAAGGTTTCCCATTTCATATGTATATATATATATATATTATATAATATAGATTTTGAATTTAGAGTCCACATGTAAGCGAGTATAGATAATGACATTAAAAAAAACTGGTAAGATCAACGTGAAGCGTGTTTAGTTCACATCGGCCATTTGGTGTTTTTTTTACCAAACAAAATCAAATATTGCAACCGTATCATGGTTAGTTCCATCAGTTTTTGGTTGCATTTTTATGGCTGTTTTCCGTTTTGTATGGTTAGGTTCTGTTTGCTTTCTTCTTCTTCTTCTTCTTCTTCTTCTTCTTCTTTTGAAGGGGCTTTCTTCTCGTTTTATGTTGTTCTCAATAAATTTCTTTTTCGGCCAAACTCAACCCCCCCTCCCCCCACCCACAAAAAAAAAAAAAGTAAAAATTTTAACGCCCATACTACAAGTAGCAAAAAATAGAAAAATTTTCTTTCTCATCTCTCTTTCTAAAGTTATGGTAAATTATTGCATAATTCTTTTTTTGAGAATTATTACATAATTCACGTTCATATTGCTTACCTAACTTTTTGTGTTGCTTCTAGAAACCAAGGGCCCATTTGGGTAGAGAATTTACATAGTTCGAACGGAATATTCCCCTTATATAAGCACTAGAAAAATAAAAAATTGATCCTCATTTTCAACTATGATTAGATAATTTGAACTCAAAATTCGTCCTAAATTCAAAAATACCCAAGTTTTCAACATTTTAAACTTTTTAAGATTAATTATAAAAATTCCCTTCAACTACAACCCTTATAATACTACGCTTCTTGAACTTTAAAATATAATATTTGTCCCCTTAAACTTTAAAATGTAGCATTCATTCCTTCGATTTATTAAATATTAACAAGAAAAACTCCTTGAATTAAGATTTGAAGCATAAATGACACAATATTACATAAATAATGGGATTGTTGAGTAGCTTAGTGAACCATTAGACAGTAAACTTACTCTGGTGCAGTCATGAAGCGAAAGAAAAGATTATTTGTCTTAAACTTTTTTAAGATTTTTAGTTTATATTTTTATGAATTAAAATTTTTAAATTATATTAACTTTTTACATGATAGAGATATCAAAATACTAGAATATTAATTATCAAATCTTAATTATATATCAAGGTTTACTAAAAGTACTAATGAAAGGATTTTTTTTTGGTTAACATTTTATAGTTCACTTGGGGGAGGATAATGCATGTTACGTTTTGAAGTTCAGAGGGTATAATATTATAAGGGCTATAGTAAAAGGGAAATTTTTATAATTAATCTTAATTTTTAAAGCACATATTTTAAATCGCTAAATTTTGGAGGTTGTTTTTAACTTCTATAACTGCCTGCGACAGTTTGAGTGTTTGGTAAAACTTGCTATTATAAAATTGCTTATTAAAACTATAGCGTAGCAAGAAAAGTTGAAAACTAGATCAGGAGTTGCTTTTTTACAACAGCTTTTGCTGTCATAATTTAAAATCACTAAACTAACATTAGTAATAATATATAATTATCAATCTATTCATTTTATTTCATGACAAATTAAAATACTATCAATAGAAGAAGTACAGAATTTGTTTGTAAGGTAACTAATTTTAGTGTTGTTTATGTGGCATATAATTTATCTCGTTTAATAAAAGTAATTTATTTTTCTAAAAATATATCAAATAATAAAAATAAAATTATATTTTTAACATTTTAATATACAAATATTTTGTATGTAAATTAAAATTAAAAACTAAATATATAAACATGTTTGATAAAGTATGTTTATTTTCGTCATTATATATCTTCACAACAATTTTATACTTAGTTTATCAAACATCTGTAATTTTATTTTAAGTGTTAGCAACAACTTTAAAAATAATTTACCTAACGCTTACTTGCCTGTAGTTTATATATAAGCACAAAAACACAACATAACAATACCAAACTGGCTTAAAATTCAAACCACCGCATTTCAAACAGACCCCAAATTCGAATATAGAGACAACATGCTTTTGGGGAAAAGGAAGGAAAAAGACATAGAGATGGTATCCGAGATGGTCCCACATCAATTGCCACTCGTCAGTTCAACAAAAAAGATGTTAACAAAAGGCAGACAAAAGATCAAACGCTTTCCCTTCTATCCAAAAATAAAAAAGAGCTTTCCCGTGATATACAATTATTTTGCAGACATGGTCGAAAACGTCAATGTCACATATCAGGTGAATAGAGTCGTAACTTGGTTGCCCACTAACATGGCCGACCAAATTTTCAAGATTTTTACTACTAAAAGCAGAAAAAGACTAATGATATGGACCATTTCTTTATTATCTATTTAATGTAAGGAAACTTTTATCAGTTTATAATGGTAGAACATCTCTATTTGTATGATGTTTTTTTTTTCCTCAGAAAAGGAGTGCTAGATCAAGGAACAATTGCATGTTTGCACCAGAATTATACGAGGATAAGGAAAAAAATGCAAATATAGTGAAATTTGATAAAATCTGAAGATTAACAAATGTGCAACATGGATAAAAAGTATCCTTGTATATATTATCAAACAACTTTATTGCATTCAGATAAACCACATACTAATGGATTAAAAAAAAGAGAGAAAAAGATGAGAAGCAATTCCTAACTAATCTAGTGTCATATGTGTCAACATGAATTGATACCCAACCAACCCTTTTCCAATTGATCTTTGTAACAGCTAATCGTATGGTAGGAGGGAAAAGTGAAAAGCAAGAGATAAATAAGAGGATTAATTAACGGGAAGATTTTGAGATCTATAGTTAATTAGGAGGAGAAAAAAGGAGGGAATAAAAATTATGGGCAGGATTTCAAATCCTTTAAAAGAATCCCAATTCCAATCTCTAAAATATGTACAAATTAGAGATGAAAAAGTCCATACCAAACACACACACACAAAAAATGATTATTTTCTCTCTACATTCCACACCTAAATAATGTATATTTTTTCATTCATATTTTTACCTCCTACCAAACACAACCTAAAAGTGTATTAGCAGCATTATCTTAAAAACAAAAGGACAAAAAAATGAGAGGAAATCAGGAAAGCATTGCGGAAAGGAAAATCAAAATGGGGTTAAACGAAGAGAAAAAAAGATCAGGGATGGGCCAAAATGCCATATCAACACTAGTCCTACAACAAGTTTTTCAAAGTGAAAAAACGTGTCAAAGATGGAATAAAAATCCATAGGGAGGATCCAAAAATAAGAGCAGATCTTGTTCTATCAATCTATCAAACACACACACACACACACAGACATTACACATACCACACGTCATTCCTGCGTTTGTCACGTGAACATTCCAATCACCATCTATATATACACATTAGCTATTTATATATCACCACCTTCTTCTTTAATTTTCTTACAAAGTTAATTTTCACTAATACTCTCTTATAATTCCGCTACAATGGCAGCAGTGAGTTTGAGCTTCATCATCGGCATTATTGGTCAGTTTCTACTTTCCACAACCTTCACTTCTTAGTATATCTATATCTATATGTAAAAATATAAATATATATTTATCTTCTTCAAATTGAGATTCTTGGGTTCCCTTTAAGATAACATGCATCTGACTACTTTATTTGCAGGCAATATAATTTCTATACTGGTTTTCACTTCTCCCATGTAAGTAAACCATCTAGATTCTAGACAAATTCTTAACTTCTTCTTTGTTATAAATAATATGGAACTAATTACAAAGACAAATTAACTATTAAAAAATTATAAAAATTGAGTAATTATATTTTTTTTTTCTGTTTGATTTTTGTTAATTTTTATTTTCTTGCAAGGCTTTAATCCATTTCATATAGATAAAATTGTGCTCTGGATGGTCAACCAGCACCGTTAATGTGCTTACACTCAAATATAGAAATATAGTTAAAGTTATTCTTTCTGAGGGTTACAATAGGTGCACTTAAAGAGCGTCTAAAGATTCAGTTACAATTTAAAGTGCTTCTACTTTTGTAAATACTTTCCTTTTTATAAAGAAGAGAAGAAAAGAAAAAAAAAATTATTTTATCCTAATTGATCTCCAACTATGGCGTTTTCCAAGATGACTATCTCCTTAAATTAAATTGTTAGTGTTAATTTCACTTTAATGAGTGGATTGGAGAACTAATTGGATATGGAAAAATGAGATATTTTTCTTTCACTTCACAATTTTTTTTTTTTCCATATGAAGTGACTGTTTTTTGTTTATAGAAAAACTTTTTGGGGTGTGGTGAAGAAGAAATCAACAGAGAACTACCAAGGGCTTCCTTACATAACTACACTTATGAGCACAAGTTTGTGGACATTCTATGGAATTCTCAATCCAGACGGTTTACTCATCATGACTGTTAATGGCGCTGGCGCCTTCTTGCAACTCATCTATGTCACTCTTTTTCTCATCTATGCCCCTAGGGACAAGAAGGTAAATCAACAATCTCTCTTAATCAACAATCTAATCACAAATGTTTTCCATGTTTTGTGAATTTCACTTTTGCTCAAACCTTTTTAGTGAGGTGGTTAAAACTAGTCAAGAACCTCATTTGCGTTCACTTTAGCGTAAATGTAAAAGCAAAACTCAGAGTTCTTTTTTCATCCTTTTAACGTGGGATATCCTTATTGGCGGTACATGTTTGTGAACTTTAAGGGTTAGTTTTGTTTAGTTTGTGGGTTCTAAAAATGGTAGTTTGAACTTTTTTTTTAAAAAGTTTTAAAGAAAAATCATTTTCATCTCCGTAAAGTTAAAACTTCACTATTAAGAAAAAGATGTGCCCCAGTATACTACAAGTTTATTATAACATTATTTTAGTCTTTGCAATATAACGTTCTAGAGAAGCTTATTTTTATTCATGCAAAAGGTATATATATACTAAAAGCAGTAGGTTTCTCTATTTCTGCAAAAACCTCTCCAACTATGATGAAAATGAATTTTTGTATGTTGAAGTCTTACTTTTTAGTTTTACTGAATAAAAATAGTACCCAAGTTGTTTTACGTAGCTAGAAATAGAAATATACATACATACATATTTGTATGTATGTATATAGGAAAGGTTCAGCTATAAATTTCTTTTGGACGACATAAAACAAAAGATAAAAAATTTTACAATACTCACCAAAAACATAAAAATAATACCTGAGAAAAAAAAAAAACCAAACAAATCACCTTCTAAGAATTCACATAACGGCTTTTCACAGTATTTTTCTAAAAAAATATTAAAAAAATAAAAAAAAAAATAAAAATTGAAAAAAAAAAAAGAACTCACCGACTAATAAGCAGAAACCTCTCCAAATTCTTCATCCAAAGTTTTCTTCAGATTATCATTCAAATTTCACAACCAGCTCTTCAGAAAGAGAAATTTTCCACATCGATCATTCATTACTGAAAAATTTAAAAAAATAAAAAATCAACAAACAAAACAGAACTTCCTTCTCTAGAAATCTATTTCGATTACATAAAAGTAACATTAAAATTTTACAATACTCGCCAATGACATGAAAATAATATCCGAGAAAAAAAACATAAGAGCTACCTTCTAGGAATTCACATGAGGGCTTTTCACAACGTTATTCTAAAAAAATATTAAAAACAAAACAGAATGAAAACTTGAACTTGAACTTACAGATTAAAGAAAGAGAAATCTCAGAAACTTGTCAGATGCGAAAGCTTGTTGTCCGCATCTGAATAACCTCCACCACTTCGAAACGCCACTTGAAGAATTGTCAATATTTTGGTTCTTCTTCTAAAAAAAATTGGGTTGTTGTAGAAAATCGGTGACCATAATAATAATAATAATAATAATCATCATAATAAGTTTAAATAAAAGGAAGAAGGAAGAGAAAAAAAGAATAAGAGGGGGGCGGCTGCGGTAGTGACTTGAGAGATTAGTGGTTTTTTCTTTTTTTCTTTTTTTAGGACGCTGTTGGAGGAGGAGGAGGAAGAAGGCGAAAGATGGAAGAAGGAAGAAAAGTGGTGGGGCCGGCTAGATAGTGACGTAAAAGCACCTTTGGCATGTGATATTAGCACTTGTATTACATTATTTAAAATAATATAATATTTGGTGATATTCACGTGTTATATTATTTAATACGAAATCAAAAATTAATATAATACAAGTCTTGATATTAAATATGACCTAAAATTTCTGTATTAGACAGTATTGTATAATTTAAACTAAAAGTATGTATTAATAAACCAATCAAATATTTAAAATATATTAAAAATTGACATAGAAGTTGAAGTTTTAGAATGAGATTCAAGATCGGAGTCTAGGGTCAGAATTCGAGATCGGGTTTGCAGTCGAAATTCGAGATCAATGTCGGGATTCTGAGTAGAGATTTAGGAGGGGGTTTGGTTCGAGATTCAGAACCAGAGTTAGGATTTAGAATCGGGTTGGGGTTAGGATTTGAAACCAATGTTAAGATTCGAGGCCGGGTTACGAGTCAACATTCTGGACTAGGGTCAAGGCTTGGTAAGGATTTGGGGCTGGGTCGGGGTCCCAACCTTGACCTAGACCAAGTCTTGAATACTGACCTCAACTCCAGTCTTGAGTTGCGACCTCGAATCTCGTTCTTGACCCTAGCCCTGACCTTGACATCGGTCCCAAATTCCAATTCCAAACCCAGTCCCAAATCCTGGCCCTGACCTCGACCTCGACACCGGTCCTGAATCCTGATCTCAACCTGATCATAAATCTCGACCCTAACACCGATCCCAAATCCCGACCTTGACTTTAGTCCCAAATGTTATCCCCAACTCCGACCCTGGTCCTGAATCTCGACCTAGACCCGAGCCTAAAATCTCAATCTCGACACTAGTCATGACCCTGACATCAATCTTGACCTCGATATTGGCTTCAAATCCTGACCTTTACCTTGGCCCTGAATATCGACCCCAGCCTTGGTCCCTAATCTTGATCTCGGTCCCAAATCACGAATCAAACCATGACAATGGTCTGAATCTCGACCCAGCCCTCAATCATGAACCCGATTCCAAATCCTATCCTCGACCCCAGCTTCAAATCCCGACTCTAACCTCGGCTCCAAATTCTAACCCTAATTTTGGTCTCAAACCCTGTCCCTTTCGCTGACCCTGGTCTTGAATCTCATTCTTAACCATGCTTTCGAATCACATTGCCAGCCTCGACCCTAAATCTTGACCTAGAACCTGATCCCAAATCTTGACCCCGACTCCTTTCTCAAATCCCAACCCCGATCTCGAATCTAAATTTTGCCCCAAAACGATGATCTAAATTTACTATATTTAAAGTTTAAATACTAATATAATACAATACGATAGAAAACAAATATGGTATAGTGTAATACAACATATTACTATAGTGCAAAACTAAACAATATATTGCATAACACTAATGCAATACAATATAATACAATACGGTGTGCCAAATATACCCTAAGAGGTTAGGTTTTTTTTTTTTTTTTGGCTTGAAATGACAAAGAAGCCAGAACAAAGAAAGGAGAAAGAAAGAATGGACCAAGGGCCAAAACATAGTATGACATAGGGATAAAAATCAAATAAAAACCATTGGTAGAAAAAAAGAGAGGGGAAAATAGGTTGTGGCCTACAATTTTGTTAGTAACAGGGGTGTAACTCTATGGGGTTAAAGAGGTTCTGTTTGAAAATTGAGTTCAAAATCTTGAAAAGGAAGAGGGAGGTATTCTTTAATTAAGGAGAATTTTGAGTTTAAGCTGTCAAAATCATGGTTTGAAATGAGTCTCAAACTTTTTATCCCAAATGCTTGCTCTCATAAGAATTTGAGAACAATCCAATTACATTAAAATGAAAAAGTATGTGAAACTGACCGAATATGATATATAACAGTTCAAAACAAAATATTATTGATAGTGTTTATTCTTTTCTTTTCTTTTTTACACATTACTGTAAATTTCTCAATTTTTTTTTTCAATCGTCAATTTTGGGAATGGAGTATTTAGTGCGACTTGCCGACCCAACATTGTTGCAGGTAAAGACAGCGAAGTTGATTGCTACGCTTAATGTTGGTTTTGTTGGGTTAACAATTGCATTGACTCTGCTTGCCATCCGTGAAGAAATAAAGCTTACTTTTGTTGGAATTTTAAGTGCTGCTTTAACAATTGGCATGTATGCGTCCCCTTTGTCTGTCATGGTAAGTTCACCAACTTCAAGCACCAAAATTTACAAAAGTACAGTTCTGTCTTGTATTAATATTATATTTTTCTAGAGCACCCAAGGGTTGTAAATATGTGCCGAGCCAGTGAACCTGACACTAGGGGAGAGCAAAATAACCGTCTGATTCTTAAAACCGTTCAAAGCGCACACACATTATTTTTTATGATTTGACTTGCTGTCTAATTGGTGTTTAACCGCAAGATGTAATTTCATTTGCGGTTTGAAATTTTCACCACAGTTAATCCAAATGCATTGCATATTTTCATTGATGTAAATTTTTAACACGTCTTCCATGATTTTACATATGTTAAATTTTTATGATTATTTAGCTTAGCCTTAAATATTTTTGTCCTTGTGATATAAAACCAGCATATATATATATATATATATATATCTTATCAAAAAATGAAAATAATGAATTTACATATATAAAATTAGTAAATAGTTTTATTATTATGTTCTATTGCCAATTGTTGAATATTTTATTTTATGTATAGATATTAAAAATAAATTAAGTGCACAAATATGCTAAGTTTTTGTTGGGTCTAGATTTGTTAAGGCATAAGATTTAAAGAGCATAATCCACACCTCACCACACCGCATAATGTTGGTGTGGTTTGGCGTGATTATGTATTTAATCTTTTAAACAATGGTTAAAAAATTCCTTTAATTGCACTTGTGGTTTGATGATTTTTTTTTGTTGGCAAAAACCACCCATTCTACATCGTGCTCAACCTTAGTTGACATGTAGCTTACCTTTTTGTCTCAGAGGTCGACCTGACTTGCATTAAGATCTAGGTCGAACCAAGCTACATTGGACCTAGGTTTTGATTCACATGCCAAAACATGTAGTTTTTTTTTTTAAATTATATTAAATCAGGGGCCGATCCATGGCTTGCTTTTTCTTTCTTTCTTTCTTTTTTGCTTGGTGCCTTGCTCGATCCATAGGAAGACACGAGATGGAATGTGTCGGCCTAGACATTGGGGCCAAACTGGACCTAGGTTTTTGGCTCACAAGTTAGCCAATATAACATTTTTTATTGAGAAAATGCAACACTTTTAAAAATTATGTTATTCATGACATACTTAGAAAATGTTATGCCATATTATCATTTATATTACATATTAAGTTGTGCTATAAATAAATATGTATGAAATTTATAAAAAGAAAATCTTAAAAGATAGCATTTATAAAAATTTCTTTTATTTTTTTTCAAATGTATAAAAGAAAACTACATAAAATGCCCCCTTGTGGAAACTCTTTATAAAAAAAATGTCCTTCTTTTTTATACTTTTTAAAACTACCCCTTTATTGTTATTTGTTTTTAATTTAATTTATCAATTTATATTTTTATCCCTGATTCAAAACCAAATCAGATTTTTTTTTTTAAAAAAAACCCTAACTTAGATATAAAACTCTCTCTATTCCTCCTTCCCTCTCCTCTTCTCTTCACTAATTCTCTCAAACCAATGATTAAAAAAAGGATCTGAAACTTCGCACCACCGCCCCCCACAGCCCCTCTCTCTTTTTCGGTGTCTCTTTCTTTTTTGCCTCGTCTCCCTCTGCTCCCCGATGTCTTATCTCTTCTCTTTCTCTCAATCTCGACATTTTCCTCGTTCTCTCCTCTCTTTCTCTCTGCATCCTTTGGTCTCTCTCTTCCTTCGTACCTAATTCTCTGTCTCCATCATCGTCCTCATCCTTTGCAATGACTTACCGGAGTCACCGCCATCTCTCTGATCCACCAACAATTTTTCTCACTTAAGGTTGAGGCTTTTGATTCGACCATGTGAATGCCAACATAAGGTATTCTTTTATTTTTGTTTATTAATTTGTTCCTTTTTTTTTTTCTCATTTTCATGGTATTTGATCTCTAATTTCTTTAAATTGGTTTGGGGATTTTCCTTCTTTCTCTTCGAAAATATGATTTTTTCCATGCCCTAATCTAGAGCTTATGTATTCCGATGGTCTCTAATCCACCAACAATTTCTCTCACTCAGGGTTGGGGCCTTTGATTCGAACATTCATAAAATATTCTCTTGTTTTTTTTTATTAATTTCGTTTATTTTTTTTCTCGTTTTCTCAATGTTGATCTCTAATTTCTCTAAGTTGGTTTGTGGATTTTCCTTTTTTCTCTTTGAAAATATGATTTTTTTCGTGTCCTAATTTGGAGCCTCTATGTTCTGGCGGCTTCATGAGGTCCGATTGATTGCTATTTTGCTTCGTAGCTTCTCGATTCTTGGAGCGATGCTCGTCAGATCATTGGAAGATCTGACGATCTAATCACGAGAAGATTGCGCACTCTAACAATCTGGTCTGACCTCTTCCTTGGTCACGAGTTCGTCTACCATTCTGACGAGATTTGTAATTTTGTTTTCGAATTCTTTATATCTTGTGGGCTGAATTCTTTCGTTTCTATAGTTGTTGTGATTGTTTTTGATTTGTAGTTTTTTTTGTAATTTGTGTTCTTTTTTCTTGTGATTTGGAAGGTTTTTGTTTGTGTTTGTGGTTTTTTGGTATGTTCTGGTGAGTTTCGTGGCAAAACTTGCCGGTTTCCGTGTTGGAATATGGTGAGTTCCAGAATGGAATTGACGGGTTCCAATAGGTTTCGAGATGGAATCTGATAGGTTCAAAAAAAATATGTTGAAATCTGGTAGAGTGATAGTCTACAATTGCCTTTTCTAATATATACTTTTTTACCATATTTTCTTATAATTAGTATTGAATAGCTAAAAGTGAGGGGGGAAGACTATTGTTTCCTTAATTTGTTCACAAGTGGGATTGGTTAGTTGGTTCTTTTTTTATTTTTATTTTTTTGTTGTTGCAGGGAATGGTGATTAAGATGAAGAGTGTAGAGTACATGCCATTTTTACTTTCATTTTTCCTATTCCTAAATGGTGGGATTTGGTCCATATATGCCGCGCTGGTCAAAGACTTCTTTGTTGGTGTAAGTTTTCCCTCTTTATATCTATGTTGTTATTAAGCAATTGATTAAGTTAAGTTTGCATGTAAAAAAAAAAGATTTTCTCTTGCACATCATAATAAGTTGAATCGCAAGAGCTAGAGCCTATCTTAGATTTTATACTGTGAAATTGCAGGTACCAAATGCAATAGGATTTATTTTTGGGTCTGCTCAGATAATAATCTACGCAATTTACAAGAACAAGTCCAAGAAATCCACCGAGAAAATTGATGAAGAAAAAGGCTCGGTTACTTTGGTCAAAGGGGCAGTAGAAATGAAAGCAAAAAGTGGTGATGATGAGGCAAAAGATAATTCCAAAAATGTGAGTCTCCACAAGGGAAGAAGCCTTCCGCAACCAATTGTAAAGGGGCCACATACCGTGCCAACAAAGCTAATGAAGACACGGTCTTTGAGCTCACATGAAATGGACTCGGTTTGGGACTTTGACCTTGAAAGTGGTGAGAAGAATCACCCTTGACGTTGAAGGAGAAGAAGTTTTGGTGGCCTTGAGACTAGAATTTTATTTGTTTGAAGGAAAAATAGAAAATATATCAAAGGGCAGAATATTTTAGCCCGGGTATGACTAATTTGGACAGACTATTGGGGACTTTGGTATGTAATTAAGTTTTGGTTGCTCTTGGGGGAAGACCATCTTTAGGGTGTAACAGACCTTCTTTCAAAATGAAAGAAAGGAAATGGAGAATAAAGCTAGGCGTTTAAAGGACGTGGCCTTGAACTTTTCTAATTTGGTATTTTCATCTTTTAATTTCTTTTTCTTTACAATTTAGTACTTGAATTAATAAAATGATAGCATTCACTCTAACCGATAATAGTTAAAGTTAGAAAAAATAATTTTAGCTTTTTAATATTTTGTTTAGAAATATTCAATTTGGTTAATAGCCCAAAAGATCTCAAAACTTTTAGTACTCAATTATTTAGTCCCTAAATTAAATTGATAGAGAAAAAAAGTTCTCTAAAATTAAATCTGAGTGGCCCATCGATTGTCCAAATGACAACATCTGTTCAACATCAACGGAAAGTGCACAATATACCATACATGACCATAGCATGAAGGTAAAATTAAAAATTCAAGCTCATAAAATGAAAAAAAAAAGGAAAAAGAAAAAAAAAAAAACCACAAACTCCATATGTTGAAGACGTTTGTGTTGATGGGTATAGGGATGTCAATGGAGTTAGTCCATGCATTTTTTTTAGCCAACCTACCCCGCTTCACTTTGTGACCCATACCGTTGCAACCGTCTCATTAAGTTAGCAGGTCAGGTGTGATAACTATGTAAAAATAGAGTTATTCATGCATTTTAATACATATATTTTGCTATGTTTTTCATATTTTTATTTAATTTTGCTTATTTTTTATATATATTTTTTGTTAATTTGATTTGATTTATTTTTATTTTATTTTAATTCAATTGAATTTTACTATTATTATTTTAATTTTATTTTACTTTCTTCTTTCGTATAAGAAAAATAGGTGAAAAGAAGTAAATATGAAAACTTCGAGCAATATTGAGGTCAAAAGAAGAAAGAAAATTTAAAATTTAAAATTTAAATCTGATCCAATATGCCATATGCGCCAAAGAAGATTAGGCACCACTCGTTGCAACAGAACCAACACACAAAATGGTAAGATCGTCACATGGGAATCACCCCGACCAGGCAGGTCCTTAGCAACTCTTGGCTAGCTAGCGCATGCCATGCATCCAGCTGTAGGCCCGCGATCATTACGCTACTGTACACTTCAAGGTGTTCCAGTGCACCTGCGCTTCTCAACCAGCCCAGTTAGGCCACGCGGCCCACATTTCTAGTCGCCCAGTGAAGCGCTGAAACGTGTCCAGCTGTGCAGTACGTCGTTCTTGGCATGGAAAAGGAGAAATTAAAGGTTTGTTTGTTTGAAGTACTCTTTATACTCAATAAACTCAAATTTAGATTTTAATATCAAGAATCTTTTAGATACGTGTTTGTTTTCCTAAAAATTTGAATCCTTTGAGTACCAAGAATCTAAGTTTTTAGAGTTTTGACTCCTTTTAAACTTTTGATACTCGGATATTTTTGTTGCAGTAAAAACTGAAATTTTTTCTCCCACATTTGAGGGAAAAAAATCATAACTTTATCCTTTGATATCCAATTAAGATGATTCTTTTTTCATTACATTCCTAGTGAAGAGAATAATGAATTAAGATCTATATTGTATTTTTTTGGGATAATTAACATTAAGATTTTATTAGATTTATTAATAAATCAAAAACTATTTTCACTACTTTTCTAAACACATATTCTAATTCTATTTCATACTCAGATTAAAATTTAAATGCACATCCAAACGATAATTCGGATAACAATTTAAATCACTAATTTAAATCATAATTCAAATCACACTAATTCAAATCAAATCACTAATTCAAATCACACTAATTCAAATCAAATCACTAATTCAGATTTACTTAGCAAACAGACCCTAAGAAAAGTAATAATTAGTCTTAAAAATATTTTTAAAGTATTATTTTAAATTAAGAAAGATATTAAAATAATAATTTTTAAGAAAATTATTAAGTTAGCTTTAAAAGATCAAGTTTTAACAAGTTTGTATTATGTTAGTTTTTGAAAGAATAAATTTCAAGAAATTATATTATGTTTTAAATTTAATCAAAATAAAAAAAGAAATTGTGTTTAAAAAATTTATTTTGTAAATCTAAGTGCCTTATGTTGAAAATGTTTAAGTGTTAAGATTATCTAGTTAAGTAACAGCCATGTAAGTAGAGTTGTTACGGTTTAGGTCTGCATCCATCTCAATACTTCATGATAGGGACACGTCTTTAATAATGCTTAGAATCTCTCCCAAGCTTTAGACAAGGTCTCCACGTCATACTGCTGAAAAGTAGTGATCTCATTCTTCATCTGGATAGTCTTCAATGGCGGGAAGTACTTGGCTATGAATTTCTTAGCAAGTTCATTCCAAGTAGTGATGTAATTCAGAAGATGAGAATATAACCAAATTTAAGCCTTATCTTTGATAGAGAAACTGAATAGCCTCAACCTAAAAGCATCATTCAAGACTCCGTTGAACTTCATTGTATCACATGATCACAAGGACTGTACGATATGTGTATTAGGGTCCTCACTAAGTAGACCACCAAACTGGAATGTATTCTGAATCATTGAGATCATTACAGGCTTAAGTTCAAAGTTGTTGGTCTTCACGGTTGGTGTAGCAATACTTAACAGAATGCCAGCAATATTGGGGGTAACACGGTCTTCCGCAGCCTTATTATCAACGGCCATCACTTCATCTTCCCTTTATGCTATGTTATCAATCGCAAGCTTTTCTTTCTTCTTTTTCTCGAATGTGCTTCCTGAAAGTTTGCTCAGACTTTTGAGGTCAACACATGCAATGAAAGACATCTGACAATTATAGAATAAAAAGAAAATTAAAATCTAAATTACACTTAGTATCAATATTGCTAACAAAAATCTCCAGCAATAGCGTAAAAAACTTGATGTATATTTTTCACAAGTACATGAATCGTATCAAGAAATAAGTTAGAGTAAAGTATTGTTCTCTAAGGATTAATTTAATAATTACTAAAATTATATATTCTTAATTTTATTTATATAAACTATATTAAGAGAAGATAATAAAATTAATTAAAAGAAATAGAAAATAAATAAATCTAAATTAAGAGAAATTTAATAAGATTGAAGCACTAGAGCATACAAGTTCACCAAAACAAATCCAATCTAAATTACTTAATATTTTTTTAGGATAATATTAAAAAAAATCTTTAGCATGTAAAGCCATTATCACCCAATATGAACTCCACCATCCTAAAGACTCATTATATTTGATGGTCCTCTAAATTGTTCACACAAGTCATACGACTATCACTTGATGTCACGTACACCTTACAGTTAATTTTACTAGAAGTTATTTCTATATATCTCCTTCTTGAGTTTCAATACAGGCCTTTAAACAATTCAAATATTGATCAAATATTCAAAAGCATTAGGAACAATAAAATTAACAACAACCATGAATGAAAAGCTCTTAAAGAAATTCATTCTTTCTTTGAAAGAAAATAAATTGGATATCAAACATTCGTTGTTTTGGCTACACTTGAAGCCCTAGCAAGAAAATTAATTCATAATTGAAAACATAGTCATAATTGAAAACATAGTCATCGTAAACATGTTGTTCATTGTCAATTACAAAACTAAGTCAAAAAAAAAAAAAAGAGAAGAAAAAAAAAAAAAAGAAATCATGAACATGGTTGCTCTTGAGTCGTCTTCAATCTCCTCTTCTGAAGTGTGCCAAAAAAACTCTTTAAAACAACCCTAATTAAGAGGTGCTATTTAAAGTTTTTCAGAATTGGGCCACTCTAAGAAAATTCGTAGCTCTTTATTTTTGAAAAACTTAAACCAACACCATAATCTCAACTTTTGGTGTTGGAAAAAGTTTGGTAACTGCTGAAGCGCCGCAACATCAATTTTCCAACGCCGTGGCGTCCTTCTCCCTGGTTGATGTACTGGACTGCTTCATAGGATGCAGTGCTGCGACTCCAGCTTTTCATGGCCGTGGCCTTGGCTCTTGGGGTACAATTAGCTTCCTTTGAGCTCTTTTGCTTCTCATATAATCTACAAAAATAAATAAACATAATTTTACTAGCTAAAAATACTTGATAAATTAAACTAAAAACCTAATTAAAAAATTAACTAAATATAAAATAAAATGAAACCTCAATAAACTAAAAGCTAATCACATTGAAATAAAACTTTAAGCCTAGCCATTTTCCATACAAAATCTGTGAGAATATAACTTTAAAGGTGTTTAGAACTAAAACTTTTGGTTGCTAGAATGTAAAGCTCTTATATGTTATAATGATAAAAAATAAGAATAAAACTCTCACATGCTACAGTTTTCATTTCAAAAGTTTTAGTTTTAAATAAAACTTTAAGACTAGCCATTTTCAATACTAAATCTGTAATAATACAACTTTAAAAGTGTTTAGAACTAAAATTTTTAGTTACTAGAATGTAAAGCTCTTACACGTTACAGTGATAAAAAATAAAAATAAAACTCTCATATACTACAGTTTTCATTTCAAAAGTTTTAGTTTTAACCATTCTTCTCAAACACCCTTTTCACTTTTATCACCTCTACCCACCGCTCCATTGTTTGTACATTTCAATCTTTTAACAGAAGTGATAATGGAAAGAGTTAGGGTTTTCTCCCATTTTCTTTTTCTAGTTTTCTTCTGGGAGGTAAAGCATGCAAGAAGTATTTATCCAACAAAAAAAAAAAAAAGTAAGCAAGATGAAGCACAGAGATCTTCACCTCCAAACCTGGTTCCTCTCTCTCTCTATATATATGTATGTATGTGTGTGTTCATATATTTATATTTGTGATTGTTCATTGTGAATCAAATTTGTATTAGAACCATTCCCATATGATATCGTAATATTGAACTCTAGTTTCTTCTTTGTCAGGATTAAATGATCGATTCCATTTTTTTTAAAAAAAGGAAATAAATCCTCCCTTTAGAACCCTAGATCCACTTGACTGAGGTCTGAAAAAAATTCCTTTTTAACTTTTGCCATGCTCATAAACAGTTAAAAAGTAAAACTTTAAGGTTTGTTTCAGGAGGATTAATGGTGGTTGTTTTGCTTCTTTTTTTTAATGGTTATTTTTTTTTTTTTGGTTGAAAATGATAGTACTTCTATATGATATGGATTGTAAATATCCTTTTAGCTGCATTCTTTTTTGTTTTGCTTAGACAAGTCTTATATTATGTTTAACTTGTAAGCAGAAATGGCGATGTTTTGCGATTTGAGAGAAGAGATGCTGCTAGAAATCACGTCGTGGCTACCACTGGAGTCTCTTGTACGATTCAAGAGTGTTTGTAAGTCGTGGTACGCTCTCATCAACTCGCTTATCAACGACTCAGCATTTGTATCCAAGCATCTTCGCAACATGACCAACCACAAAGTCCCTTCGTCTTCATTCCTTCTTATGATGTATGAAACCAGCAAAGACGTTCCCGCATTGTCTGCTCTACAACTAACTTCTCTGCTCAATGTGTCGCCGATAATAATCACAACCAAATTCCTTGTGGTATTATAGACATAAATGTACTTCGGCGGATTAATCTTTGTCTTATGCTTTGTCTCATTGTAATGGCATCACTTGTTTTGCTGCCCACAGCAGAAATCCTTTTATGGTATTAAGCAACCTGACAATCTGGGAATTCAAGGCTGCTCCAATTTCATGCTTTGATGACAGTTTTGAGCTACTAGGAGTTGGGTTTGGCTAAGATTCCAAAACCAATAATTACAAGCTCCTCACTATTAAGGGTCCTGAGCGAGAGTGTGATCCTTACAAAGCCAAGGTATACACCCTAAGTACTAATTCTTGGAGAGATGTGATGATGCCTAAAGTGTACTGCAATGGAGTTTGTTATTGGTATCACTGGCTTTCGCACCTGGAGGTATGATCTCCTATGATGTGTGCGATGAAGTAATTCGTAAGACAAAGCAGCCAGATATGTTTTCCAAAATGCTCAAGCATGGTATTGCAAGACTCTTGCAGTGTGGAATGAATCTGTTGTTTTATTTTCCGATTTCGAAGAAGCCCCAGTACTCATTGACAAGTGGGTGACGAAAGATCCAGGCAGTATGGAAGGGGCTTCGTGATGGACTAAGTGCATGACCATTGGGCCAATTCTGGGTTAAAACGCCATAACGAGGAGCCGCTTATGGAAAGTGAAGATCGTAAAATTGTCGCCTACAACCTTCGTAGCAAGAGACTTAGGCATCTTCCCATTGATTCAGTTAATTCAAGAACCGCTAGTGCTTTTACTTGTGTGAAGAGCTTCGTTCGTTTCAGTTCTCTAGAGAGGGTGGGATGAGCTCAGCTTTGGAGATAATTTATCTGGTGATGATTGGTTATGTTCCTAAACTTTAGTTAAAAGATTGCCTCAACTAGGATTGTGAGGTGGCAAATTATTCTCTTTTTCTTTTTATTTTTTATTTTTTTCTTCTTCTTCTTGTGAACGGAACGCGTGAACGGATTGCTTGTTTGCTTTAAGGTTATGTATGTCAAACCTTGAGAAGTTTTCCTTGGGTTGATTCCAGGAAGCTAACTCGTTAATTTTGCGATTATTGTTAGTGAACTTAATTGCCATTTTTATTTCACTCTCCAAGATTCTTTTTGATATTTTTTTTTCTTTGTTTTATTTTTCGCTCTTATGGATTTTTTTTTTTTTGTTTTTGTGAAATCCGATATCCGGGCCTACCATAAATTACACAAACCTTTAAAAGCCCCTTAATACTCGGGCGGTTTAACCCGATTAATTTAAAGTCGACCTGTGGATAGACGTTTACAAAGACTAGAATCTAAGTCGTTTACCACAAGGACTCGAATCTAAGTCGTTTACTTAAACGAAACAGGTCTCAGTTCCTACCAACTAAACCAGCCAGAAGCTAGTCTTATGGTTATTGTTAAATACTTATTAAACTCTTTCTTTTCGTTGCCAAATAGCAATAGAGATTTGACGAATTATTGGAGTGACATATATATATATATATATATATGTATGTGGGAGGAAGTTGCAACTTAACAATAATTGGATGCTCAATTTTTTTTGGATTGCTTGACGTGGACTGTTTTTATTTCTGTTGTTATTCTTTTTTTACTCTCTTATCCTCATAAATCAAATTTTGAAACTTCTCCAGAAGAAAATAAAAATCGAAAATTAGATTTTTTTTGATTACTAACTGCCTCCTTATAGGGATTTGATGACGTCTCAGCAATTGCCAAATGCTTATCTTACTTTTAACCGCAACATTCGTACACACGAACTCGATTTACTCGATGATCATTCCCTCCGCATGGCATACTCTACCAGTAATCTTGTTATTCATGCCAAGAGTTTGGTTTCGGTATTCAAGAAAAAGAAAAAAGAAAATAGATTAATTCATCCTACTTCTGGTTCTTCTTGTTCATAATCAAAACAAGCATACGCAAGTACTAATACTGTGGAGTGCCCATTGTTAAAATTCTCTTGGGTAGCATTCTCTTTCCATACTTGTACTTTAGTCCCAGATCCAAGCTTATTATTATTATTATTATCATTGTTGTGGAATTCACATGGATAGTCCTCAACAATCAACACGGGAAAGAACTTGCAGTGGAAAGCTTGTTTGTGGATATGATAAATTAACAAGATCAAGAGTCAATACTATTAAAATACAGCAAATTATTAGCTCTTTTCGTAACATTATATAGATTTTCATGTCAGATGCACAAGTTGTGATGGTACAGCGAGACAATAGTGACATCATTTATCCTTCTTCGTCAACTACTTTGCTTGTCTTGTTCGCCTACTACTTTACCAGTTCCTCTTCGCTCCGTTCTATTTTTTTTCTTTTCTTTTCTTTTATTTTCTTTTCTTTTTTTTTTTTTTGGTCCATCTCCAAATGTCTGTAAGAGATTTGTGCATTTGGCAAAGACTATTTCATCCTAAGCAGTTATTTACTTGGCCTTTAATATTTGGGTGGTGAGAGATTGGAGAAGGCATGTGAAAGAGATGATATTTTTTGCATGAAGGATTCAAGGATGCACACACATATACAGATATATATATAATATATCAAGAACTAGCAATTAATATATCTACCGAATATTTTCTAACTAAGCTACAAATAAATGAAGCTTACACCTAGTTGCAAATGACAACAAACAACAAAAACACCACAATGTTCAAACGCTCAAACTCAAGTTAGAGAGAAGATACTTTGTTCCTCGCTTGCTATTGTTGAAATGTTCGACAAGGTAGTCCTTCGGTGAAAACATCTGCAAGTTGACAGTTTCAAATCAACCGATTCAGTCTTCTTCTTGGTGTGTCTATCATATTGCACATCTTTGTATGCGATTTGTATTGTTGCCTTGTTTCATAGGTCCTTTTAGATTATCTTTACCTAATGTAACACATATATTCATTTCGAGTCATGCTCGGAATTCTGCTTCAGAACTCTAGCTGGCCAAAACAGATTACTTCTTGCTTCTCCAAATGACCAAATTTACCTAAGAAAGTACTCTATCCTATAGTTGATCTTCAATCAACCTTAGAACCTAGCTAATATGTATGTGTAAATGTCCAATTTGAGCTCCAAACTTTCTTTTTTTCTTTTTCTAATATAAATAAATTACATTGACACTCTTATATTTTGTCAAATAACGGAGATGCCACCTAGACCAAAACTAATTACGTCAATATCCTTTAAATATTCAAAAAAATTATGGAGACAGGCTCTCTATTAGTTGACCGTAAAAGTTGATCAATGTTTGGCCTTTAAATTTTCTTAAAATTCTCAAAATGGTCCTCCATACATTAAAAAAAAATGATTGTAGCTATCCATGTTGTTTGGAATGAAGTTTCCATCTTTATTTAATTGATTTTTACACACTTTTAATTATACTCTTCTCTCTCATAGAAAGAATTTTTTATCTCTTTTTTTGAATTTTCAAGAGACTAGAATGCGTTTTTTTTCTTTACAAATTAGTAGTTTTGAGTATTTTAAGATTAACTAGATTTTTTCAAAATTAATTAATTACAATCCAAATGGATGTTAAAAATATGAAAAAAATTATAAAAATAAAAAATTAATATCATTAGAACTTTTAAAAATGTTACAAGAATTGTTCTCTCTCTCACACACGACTCGATGTGGGGGGCACAAGGAGAGGAGCTCAAACGGGGTGAAGGGTCGATAAGGGTAGGGGTCAGGGGCTGATTAGGGGTAGAGGGCGACATGTATGGGGTGGCTGGGGCAAAGGGACCAGGGCAGGACCAACTAGGGGTGGGGGGTGATGGGCCAATGGGGGTGGGGAGCGAATGACAGGGGTAGGGGTTGGCCTAGGGCGAGGGAGGGGAGAGGTTGGCCTGGTGGTTGGTGGCGTGGGGTCTATCGGTGTCAATGAGCAGACCTAGTGAGGGCGGGTGGGGCTTGTAGGATGAGGTGAGGCCTTTTTTTTATTTATTCGCACTCTCTTTTTTATGTAAAAATCAAATGAGTGGTTGTGATTTAATGCCTTTGGATCAATAACTGAGATTACAAAGGGTATTTTTGTCATTTTATATTAAAATTTATAGAGTTGAGTCTATAGATGTCAATGTAATTAGTTTTAATGAAGATAGTATCTCTGTTATTTTGACAAAACATAGGGTGTAATTAACCCTGACAAAATTTTCAAATTTATTAAGTCTAAGGCAAATCCACTATATCCTGGATTTGAGCCTCAGAGTTTATTCTATATTTGTTTCATTTCAAACTCTTGTTCTCAACAGTTTGCCAATTTCCGATTTTATTCCTTATTTAAACTTGAATACATTTGCTAATGTTTCACAGTTTAAGCGCTTTACAAGAATAGTTATCTACAAAATCTAACTATTAAATAGAAAGATATTTGTCAACTTTCCCTAATATGCTCTCGTTGAAAAAAAAAAAAAAAAACACTAGTACTCTAAACTTGATCGTACTCTAAACTTGATCGCAAATGAAGTGAAAATTAATGGTCACATGTCCCACACATAACTATAAGACCGAATTGAAACAGGGATGCATAGTCCATGCAATGTCCCAAAGCTTGAGCCTCTCTAGTGTTTTGCTAGAGAATGGATGCAGTTGGTCATACTTTTTCTTTTTTTTTTTTCTTTTGGGTGGTAAATAGGTCGTAATAAACTTAATGTATGTTTATAGTGGTCAAAAATAACAAGGAGGGCAGCGTAGTTTGATGGTTGGACGTTGTGATTGTAACTGCAATAAGGGCAAAGCTAGAAAAATAAGTAAGAAAGGACGAGCTCATAATTTCAAAATTTTGGAAGGGAAAACTACAAAAGTCAATAAAAGTATAAAACATACATGTGAGATTGAGAGGAAAATAAAAATTCAGGAGAAGGCAACGGCAGGCGGCAGGAGATTGGCTGACCGTGCGCAGCGCTAATTAGGGGTGCGAGGCTAGGATCCGTTTTATCTCGCGGAGCATAAAGTGATTAAGAGATTGCTAAAAATTTATGGCAGAGCCCTTCGCCATTAATTAGTATGAATGAGTAAGTTTCGTAACCTTCTACAATATTTAAAATACAAACTTTACAGCAGTAGATATCTGCCAAGTCTATCAAATTAAAGTATTCAATAAAAAAAACTGTCAACTTTTCCTAATATAATGACGTCCTATAAAGCAAAGTTTCAAAGAGTTTCTCTCACCAAACATATAAATATGTCAACGACGAATCTCTATTAATTTTTGTGTACTTTTGTAGATGTAAAGGTTCCTCAATTTCAATCATAGATTCATCTTGACAAATTTGTGAAGCACCGAGTGTTTTGCTCAAATACGGTAATTGTTAAAACAATGTTCTTTTAGTTGAACAGATTGTTGAAACATTTTTTTTTTATTTTCATTTTTTTTGCTAAATTACGGATTTCTTATTTGTAGATTTACAAAAGTTCGTAGATATTTTTTTTGTCCTCATATCTAGAGTGCTCGTACAGATTTTTTCTATTTTTATGCAGTTAGTTTTTATTTTTTATCAAGAGAATTTCAAAAGTACGTGTTTTTCAGCCTTTTTTTTTTTTTGAAGTTGAATTAACATTTTGTTTGCTGTGGATTCATGCCCTTTGTGTTTTGTTTTTGTTTTCGTTTTTCTCTTTTTTTTTTAGGGGAGTTCATGCCTTTTGCTAAATCTTTCTTGGGTTTAATCTATAGTCCGGTGATCAATTTTAGTTTATAAGCTTTTTTTTTTTTTTGAGAGGTAATTTATTTGCTATTTGATGGAGAACAAGGATAAAATATTAGGAATTTAGGACTAAAAGTTGTTTTAGAATTTGAATTATTTTAAGAATATTTCAATTATTTTATCAAATTTGTCTTTTACATCTCTATAAGTACATTAGCGAGAGAAGTTCTAATTAAGACTATGAATGAATGATTAAATTATCTCCCTCTATATTCTTCTTCTATCTTGATTCTATTCTATCTCATGTTTCCTCTATTTCTGGCTCTTTCTTTCTACAATGTTGATGCTTATGGATCAACACTACGTGCGGTTGTGTACTAGCTCCCGTTCTCTACCAAGCAACGCCTATTTTGAGCGTTGGAGAGTCTTTGCCTATTGATTAACCCATTTCTTTCTTGCCTTCAAGACGTCCCTCTTCTCGTTGCAAATACACCCGAACAGGCAAAGACAAATAAGGAAGAACTGTCCACAGTGTGCAGCCGCACGTGGTGTTGATCTGCCGCTGTACCACCGTAAGCATCAACATTTCTATATCAAAAGTTATACTAAACTTGGTGCTAGTTATTAGATATTAGAGATGGCTGGATTTTGCGATTTGCCAGAAGACGTGTTGGACGAAATCATGTCACGTCTGCCTCCGGAGTCTTTAAAACAAGGCAAGCGTGTTTGTAAGTCATGGTGTGTTAAGATCAATGCTCTCATTGATGATCCGACGTTCGTTGCAAGGCACCTTTGCAAAATGTAGCACAATCTATTGTCCTGTCCCTTCTTGCATTTTAGGAACCTCTTCACCGTCGGTTGGAAAAACGTGCTAGGCCACAGTTTGGAAAAAACTTGTTTGCTCACTGTGGCCAGTTGTGATTATGACTTCAATGACTGCATTCCTTGTCTTGATGAAGAAGTTAAGTTTCTTACGACGCACCGCGTCATAAACGTTTCCAACTGGTGTCCCATTGTAATGGCATCATCTGTTTCAGTTATTTTGAGGAAGTTCTTCTATTGAATCCAGCACTCCAAGAATTAAAGATTGTTTGTAACTCAAGCTTTGGTGATGGCTATTCATTAAAAGAAGCAGGATTCGGCTATGATTCCAGAATGAATGACCGTAAAGTTGTTACCATTAACTCCAAGTATGACAAAAATTAGAGGTCAGGACCCATAAAGCTAAGGTCTATAGCTTGAGTAATAATTCTTCGAGAGAGGCCAACTTGGATGCAGAAATAACTGACTTACTTGAGAGTGCTTATGAACCCCAATTGGTATCCTGTAATGGATTTTGCTATTGGTATTATTGGAGCAAGGTGTGTGCAATTGTTTCTTTTGATGTTAGCGAGGAGACATTTTGCCTAACAAAATTCAGAGAGTGGGATCAACTCAAAGAGCAGTCTGCAATTGCGATTTGGAACGAAACCATCGCTTTGTTTTTCTATCTAAAATCAGATCCTGTATTCATTGATATGTGGGTGATGGATACGCATTGTGTTGAAGGTACGTGCTCTTGGACTAAACATCTAACCATTGGACCCCCGGCGGGCATTGACCAGCCAGTAGCATTTTGGGGTGATAAAGAGCTCTTCTTCAAAACAAAGATGGGGAACTTATTTCCTACGACCTTTGTACACATAAACTCGACGAGCATTTAATCAGTATGGAATATTTTTGAGATCGTCTCGTTATTTATGCGAAGAAATTGGTTTCGGTAATTAAAAAGAGGGAAGGAGTTCAACCGTGCAATGACTAATCCATCCTAAGTTCGGGTTCATCTTGCTCGTAAACTTCAAAATTGAAACAAGCACACATCAGTACTAACACCATGAAGTGCCAATCATAAACGCCATTCCGACAGTCTTGTGTTGTGTGGCATCCCCCTTCCATACTTGGTTTCAAGCTTTTTCTCTTTATGGCAACTTCGTTCGAGTTCAATTCTAAGCATGAGAAGTTCCTTTGTGTATGAAAGACTCTATGAACATCCTATCCTACAATAGAAAGACAGCAAGGAAATCTCTTGTAGTAATACGAACCACGTACTTTTTATTTGGTGCTCAATTGTAATTCCTTGTGATAAAAATATATACTCTTATTTGGTGGTCTAAGTCTAAAGAAGTGAGATGGAATTTCATGTTGAAGGTTGTCTCTCACACATACATACGTTTTAAATTATGTTGTAGAATTTCAGGTATTAAACAGGATTTCTGTTGGGTTCTCTGCTTAGCTAGTTCTCACTGCAAAATATTGTGTGAAACTATGGAAGTGGGGTCGGCTACTCTTTTACAAGGAGTAGACTCTAGTTTTCTTTGGCTCCATTTTGTAAATTTCCTTTTTATTCTTAAATTCTTTGCAAAACATATGTTATACTCTTGGAAATCCTTATGGTGGAGAAGCAGGGTCCGCTCAAGAATATTGGTGGTCTTAAGCAAAAATTTCATTGCAGTCCACTTAGTATTTAATGATAGATGAATAAATATGTTTTTTAAATTTAAAATATGTGAAATTTTTGGTGCAAGTGCAAATCATAGAACATTGCCATTTTAATATATTATTGTTTTTAATATAATGTTCAAGCTTTTTTTTAAATCATTAAATTTAAAGTTGTATCAAATTGTGCTAGCAGGACTTTGTTATTCAATATTTTCTCCAGATTAAGCTATATGCTCTAGAAGTAAAACAAGAAAAAAGCAATTGATAGATTTAAGGTTTTACAAGCATTTGTTGAGAAGAACAATAAAATTTACATTAATCTCGAACTAAAAATTTTTTGGAAAACAAAACCAAGAATTTGTGTAATGAATATTTCAATATATCAAGTATGTAAGTAATATTTAATTGAAAATTTTTTGTTTTGTTGTATTTAATTGTATACTTACACATACATATATTATCACATGTTTCTTCTAAAGCATACAAGTTCCTCTAAAGTTGTATAAGTATATATAGACGTACAAAAACCTTGAAAGTACAAGATAATCTTACATGAAAATCCAAATTTTCAACTTCAAATTTTTCATAAATATTTATGTTCCTTTCTTTTTTTTAATTTCGCCGAAAGAATCCTTTATCTTGATTTTAATACATATAAAATGGAACTCATGATGGGTACAAGATAGACATTTGAAATTTGAAACACATATTGAAGGCCTTTGTACAT
>CAMOHE010043506.1:4521-29335 GCA_946598075.1 Artocarpus hirsutus | reverse complement strand
GACGAGAAGGTCAGAATAAATTGTAACGATGAGCTGGCAGACGGATGATGGGTGCAGATTGAGTATGGAGTCCACTACTGAGTGTTTTCACTGTGCATATTATAAGTTATTTTGAAAAGGAATGTTTGAACAGGAAAATGTTGTAAAAGTAAGAATGTTTATGTAAAAATAAGTGTGAGAAAGTATTTTGGGAGTTACCAAATTTATTGTAAAGTAAAGTATTTATTTCAGTTTCAAAAAAAAAAAAAGTTTTCCTAAATTTTTGCCCCTAAGTATGCAAGGAAAAGTTTCATCATATCCCGAAAAGACGGGTTATGACAGATCAAGTCTTCAATCATGCTCTTGAACAGTCGAGATTGCGAACGTTGTTGCATTCGTCCACAGCAAATCAAGGGCTTCACTGATAGCCCAAGTGGGTGGGCCTCCTTGTCGCCGCTTGCCTTCATGACTTAGTCTTAGATTAGCTTCAGGCACATCTTTGGGTATGGCTTGGCACAGCTTAGTGGTCGGCTTGGCTCATCTTTGGGCGGCTCAAAAGCAGCTGCCCACTACTTTTCAAATAAATTCTTTTGCCCCAAAGTTGGTTTTCTTGTCATTTTTTCTTTCATTTCCGTCCCCATCCCCTCTATCCTTGTAAATAAACTAAACAAAAATAATTATTTGTCAAGACAAAAATTATTAAAAATGAGTAATTATTATCAAACACACTTTTAACACAAACTAAATTATTAAAAAAAAAGAACACACTTTAAGCTAAAAATCAAAAGTTAATTAAGCTTATGAAATAGAAATATATTTTTAAAAATAAAGTAATTAATACTTATAAACACTCTTAAAGATTACTAAAAAATATAATTAAATGATAAAAACATGAAATTGAACATTTTACTGAAGTCACACTAAAATGCTAGAAACATGCAGAAATGCTTAATTAAAGGTTTTAAAAATAAAAGATTTAATTAAATTATTTCAAACTCATGAACACATACATTTTTACACGTTATCAGTTCTATCAAGAAAAATGCATATTTTGGTGTTAAACAAAAATGGATTCCTAAGGATACTAGGAGGACTAACGCTAATAGATCCAAAGTTATGTAGGTACCAAAAATAAAAAAATTAAATTGTTTTTGTAGATACCGTAGAAGAAGAATGTTAATGGTTCCTAGACCAAGTTTAGGAATCTATGATTAGTAGTAATTGGGTCTTTAGGAACAAAAAAGATGAGCAAGTTATTGATGTGCGAAACAAGGCTATATTAGTGGTACAAAGTTTTACAAATTTTGAAGGTTTGAAATACTTACTAATGTGTTTTTTATTATTTTGACACTCATGCATAATGGTTATTCTTATATAAATTTTTGATTATTTATTTTTAATTAAATTTCAATTATTTTCATTTATTTTGTTAATGATTGATTTTGAATTTTTATTAGTTTTTTATGGTTATGAAAATTGTAGGATATGGATATAATTGTTTTAGATGTTCATTGAATGTTTTTAATTAATTTTTGAGTGTTTTTACGGTTTTTTAAAATTGATTTTATTTAAAATTTTTGGGGGGCTCGATGTAGTGCAATTGGCCTACCGGCCTATAATTGCCGGCTTGCTGGTCTCAAAGACTGGCCTGCTGGTCTATCGAGATATAAATCCCAAACAGGCCTGAAAGGGTCATTTTAAACACACACCCCCCCCCCCCCCCCCACTCTCTCCAAAACCCTTGAATCTCAACACCCAAGGCTCAAATCATCAAAATCTTGTGATTTTCACTCATTATTGGTGATTCTACTCATTTTCTCTCAAAAATTTCAAAGTTGCATTTTCAAATTTCACTTTCTCTCTCTCCATGCGAACCCTAGCCTATCTCTCTCCAAAATTCAACTTTTCTCTTTTATTTTGCTTCAAGTTTGTGCTCCTCTACTTTATTGGAAGGAGTGGCTTGAAGCTCAAGGGCTAACAAGTGTAAAAAATCTATCGTCCACAAAAATCTATCTTGTGATATAATCATTTAAGAATTTTCCAATGAAAGACATGTTAAATTCTTTTCAGATCTTCATGTAAATAAAGGAAAATTTATAGCTTATGATGATATGCAAAGTTTTGAAGTAGAAGACTTATTGATAGATTAAAATGGAAAGGATTGATGACCATGAAAAAAAATGTTTTTCTTAGAGTAGCTGATGCTTTTTAAGCAAATATGAGTTGTTCTTTTGATCTTGTTTTGGAAATTTTCTTGACTCTTAATGGAAAAGAAATTGATTTACCCCCAACCATACTATGAGAAATCCTTGAAATGCCTTTGGAAGGTGTTGCCGATCATGGTGTTAGAACTTGGACTTTTGCAAAAGATGATATGGTTAAGATAATTTTTGAAAATGATCTTGGTAGAACACCTCCTAAGATTACTACATCGACCCTCACACTTAGGAGTCGAATCCTACCTAGGTTTATTTCTATCAACATCCTCCCTCGTATCGGGTATAAGGACGAAGTCTTCTATTTTGACCTCTATCTCAATTCTTGCCTTTTATCCAGAACTAGCATAAACTTACCTTACATCTTAATCTGAAAGATGATGGATGTCTCTAGAGGCATCAAAAGCTCCAATTTGCCTTATCGAATGCTTTTTAACAAAGGTCTTGAAGTACTTCAATGTTTCTCTTAGTAATGAGGTTGTTGTGAAATTTAAGCCTTATCATTCTTTTGGAAGCCAAAGCATAAATAACATAGGTTTTGAGAAAATTCACAGACAATGGGTTCTCATTCACGGAAGAGCAGCAAGAAATGAATAAGAAGAAGATGATGATGATGAGATGGCAAACATTAAAGTAAACTTTGAGGTGCCCGAATCGGGAATAACTCTCTGACAACTCTACTAGCACCAATAACAAATGTTTGCAACTCAACAACAGATGATGGCAAATCAAGAATATATGAGTCAAGACATTGTTTAACTCCAAAATGCTCAAAATCGATTCAGAATTGATCAAGAAATTCTTGATCTACTTCGTAAGTTGAACATGAAAGGTGGCTTATCCAGTCATCATTGAGTTTTTCTCACCTTTCCTTCAGTTCTTATTTATGTTTCTAATTATTGTTGTTATAGTTTTATGTACTTGAATATCTCTTTATATTTTGTGAAGATGTGAACTTGATTTATGTCTTTCAATTCGACTTGATTATGTTATGGATAATTTGATCGTGAGATTCAAATTTATGCATGTTTCTTTTTAATGGCAAAAAGGGAGTAGTTTGATTGTTATTATTGTTAATTGCAGAATTGCTTGATTATATATTACATATTAAACTGTTTTGATGCAGGGGGAGACATGTATGATGTGAATTTTATTAAGATTATTTTTATTATTTATATTGAGATTGAGATTGAGATTGAGGTTGTGTTATATGATTTTTGATATTTTAAAGTTGACTTTTGAGTTGTGAATTGACAAAAATGTTTCTAGGGGTGAACATTTTTTTAAGATTAAGATTGAGGTTATTATTTTCAATCTCCTTAAAAATTGAATTGTTATATATATTGAGGGGAAGATATGAAAATTGCTTAAGCATGCTAGTAAGGGGAAGATTAACTCTCTTTAAGGATTTCATTATGCTTGAGAAGGGGAGCTTAAAGTAAATGTATGGTAAGAAATTTTTGAACTACTTTTATTGTTTATTTCAAGCAAATTTCTTTCATTATTTTACCTATTTCCTATATGACAAAGGGAAAGAACTCATTTTGCATGTATTAAATATTGCTAAATTGATTTATGATTTGCAATTTATGTATTTGACCTTCTTTGTTGATGTCAAACGGGAAGAAGTGATATTTGATTTCTCAATATTCTTGCTATATAATTGATGTTTATGTTAATTAATTGTTTTGATATTTAATTTGTGTAAATTGATGCTATTTTGAGATTTGAATATTGGTCATAAGAGAAAGAGGGAGCCATGAGATAGGGGATGATTTTTGTTTCCTCGTATATTTTTTTAAACCTTGCATATATTAAGGAAAAAATTTTTCAGTAAAAACTTAATGCCATTTTTTATTAAGCAATCAAATTGTTCGTGATTGTTGGCTTTAATGGTTCATTAAGTTAATTTAATTTGGTTTTGATGATAACAAAACAATTTTTGATTATGTAATGCAAAATAGCTAATTGTTTTTTTTTTTTTTTAGTATTGCTAATGTAGCATATTAAAATGGAGCAATTCAAATGTCAAGAACGATTAAGTATCGGAAGCAATATACAAATTATGAAGAAGAAGAATTCATGAAGACTTGAAGATCAATTGTTTTACTTTCTAAGTCTTCTAAGTGTCAAATATTTTTTAGATAATATAGATTATGCAAACTCAAGTCACGCACACATTTACATTCATAAAAACTTTAAAATATGCATAAGTGTTTTCAAACATGCAAAAATATTTTGCTAAAATCTTTTTAATTAACAAAATATTTTTATACTTTACCTTGTATCTAAAATGTAGACTTAAAATCACTCTTAAAATGTATACAATTTATTCTGTCATAGTCTTATAAAAATTGTATTTTTACAACAATTTTTTGGGAGGCCATCTCCAGTAGGACTGACCTGCCAGCAATTACAAGCCGGCCTACCAATTACACGAGATAGTATTCATTTTTCTAGACTTTTACTGACCTACCAACTGTCCCCACCGACCTTCCGGAAACCTTATTTTGGCTTGCCAGTTACACATCACAGAAGTGTGATTTTGTCATGCTTCGAGCAGCCTATCAGTTGCCCTATGGCAGCCTGCTAATCAGATGACCGTTGGAGCTACTTTGGCCAAATTTTAAAGTTCAACTTATTGGTTAGTCTGTTATAGCTTGTTTACTAACCGTTAGAGCTCTATTTGCAACGGCTAGTTTGAGTCAAAAATTGATATCTTAAGGCTCCTTTGAGTGCAAGGAGGCTATATATAACCCTACATTTATTGTGTTCATCAATAAGCAAAAGAAGCATTAATTGCAAGCATTCTTACATTGTTTTCATCATATTCTCACATACTCTTGAACTTACATAATTTATATCCTATCTATAGAGTTACTCACACCTTGCAAATTAAGTCTTTCCTTGTATTCATCATGTCTTTCGAAGTTCATCTCGTGAGTGAGCCAAATTATTAAAATACAATTTGAGTGATAAGTTTCTAAGGCTTAGAATTTGGGGATTTTTAGTTTGCCAATCTCCATATAAAATTGATTGTTGTAAGAGGTTGTATTTAGCCTTGTGTTTTTTAGTTTGTCAATCTCTATAGAAAATTGACAGTTGTAAGAGGTTGTGGTAACCCTCGGGTAAAAAGGTCACCAGTTCATGCAAAGAGCGATTGTGCCAAAAAGATGGCCGTTATAGTAAAAGAGGTCGAGTCAAGCTTTGCTCGGCAATAGTGATCGTAGGCGTATTGCTAAACCATTATAAATAGTATTTCCATTTCTCTCTCCTTAACTCTTTACTTTAATGCATTTATATTTTGTTTAGATTTATCGCAATTGTTATTTGTGTGGTTTCTTTATTTGCACGATTAATCTAAAAATTTCTAATAATTATAAAAAGTTTTAAAACCTAATTCGCCTCTCTTGGGTAGTCATTCTTGAACTAACAAGCTCGTTACAAGACACCACCATAATCGATTTATAAAACCAATCGATCGAAACCAACCCTTTCCTAACAAGGGCACATACAACCCGGCATAGCTCAAATCTATCTAGAGATCACTACACATATCACTACTAGCCAACATGTGTGACATACGAACAAAAACTAGAGGTAGGAAGACTACTTTTCTTTATTACATCAACAGTGCCAATGCGTATGAATACAACATGAAACAGATGTGATAAAGACCTCATCTCATTTATTCAAAGTAAACAAGAGCAAAACCTAGACAAGAACAAAACAAGAGAGCTATCCTCTTGGAAAAAAAAGCCCTTCGTCGCCACCTTCTAGCCCACTTTCGACGATCTGCATCATGACCAAACTTCTGATGACCCCACTTGTCTACTCTCGAGTCCCGAACAAGTAACCGATAGTTGCAAACCCAATGCATTAAGGTCGTCCTCATCTTTTTAGTTTATCGCTTCTCACTGCCGTCAGTTTTGACCCCGACTTGAACCAAATCTCTGCCATTTTTCCACATCAGTGGAACCCTCCCCTTGCCTCAGATCCCTCAACCTCAACCCCTTCTTTCCACAAACAACCTTCCTCGGTCTTGTTAGCCATGGACTCTGCCATTTCCCACTACAACATCCTCGCACAGATCTCACTGACGTGGCCACCAAGCCTCCCGATCAACAAGGCAGCTTTGACTTGAGAGCCTAAATGTATACTTGTAGTATGTATGTATGTATGTAATACTAAAAAGGTTCATTTGGTGGGCACAATAAGATATCTTGGATAAGATAACTATAAGAGATTGAATTAAAGTGCATAAATAAGTATAATATTAGATTTTGATTAAATACATCTCATGTTTAATGTTGCAGTCTTAAATTAGGATTATATTTTAAATTGATAGCATTTCTAAATTAAATAATTTTTAATCTTGTACACAAAATAAAAAATAATAATAAATTTATAAATATGTAAAACAAATAAATGTAAAATCTAATGGCTCAAATGAGTACTTAATTTTGATTTTTTTGGTATATTAAATAAAAAACTCTATTAATTCAAGTAATTCAAATTCGTATATATAAAAATTCTAATATAATAGTTGAAATATACCATCCATATTATCTAAATTGTCAATCAGCACAAAATGCAAAATAGATACATAATTATTTTTCAAAATTATTTGCATTAGATGATAGATTAAAGTTTTATGCAAAACTAATTACCAAAGTTATTTTATAAAGTATGAGGATAACAAATTTTTCACACAAATAAGAGCTAATAAGTTTCATTTCTTAGATCTTCGCAAGAATGATCTCACCTAATTCACTTTCTTTGAATCATCCAAACCTTTGAAGACGTTAGCATTTCATGGCTCTTCAACAATGAGATATTTAATGCTCCAATCTGATCATCAACGAGAACAGCTTTTTCATTTCATCCCATATGAAATTACGGTGATCATCTTTCTTTCTTTTGTCATCCACTACGCCTTGAACTATCATCTCTACATGTACATTTGACTCATCTATCATTTTATGTAAGATTCGATAAGTTTCGTCAAGTCATCACTTTGTCATATTTTTTTGATGTGAAGATTTAATTGATTTAGCACTTGATGTTTGGTTGATATACATGCATCAAATTTTTCTTCCATATTAAGATCATTAGTTTCAATGTCATTAGCTATATCAGAGGGAGTCTCAACACTTCTTCCAAGTTCTATGATTAGTTCTATAGATATTTTGAAGTTTTTCGTAAAGTAGAAAAGGCTTCTACCTCTACTCCTCAACCTCTTTGTGATCGATGCTATGATAAGAGTGATATTTTGAAGTCAAAATTATTATACATTCAACAAAGCAAAGTTTATGGTATCTTATCTGCACATATGTTTGTCGTATTTCATGCAGCATATGCTGCATCTTTTGCTTAATGTTTGAAGCATTGAATGGAGAATAGGTTTTGAAAATCAAAGCCCATTGTTCTTATAGAGGAAAGTGTCATGTTCCTGCTCTTTTTAAATATGTGATTTTCAAGAGTGACATTGTCACGTTTCATAACGAGATAAAGAAATATTCTCAAAGAAGCTTCACTCCATGAGTGACAGCTTTGGCTTTTGATTTGAGTAAGGCTATAGCATGTATGTAAGAACACTCGTTTTACGCAGACCAAACGAAACCAAAGATGAACTTTTTGTGTTTAGATTACTGCCAGAGGTTGCATCGCTGAATTGTTTTGTTTGTGTAAAGCGTTGGCATAAAGCACATATAGAAGTTGCAAAAGACATTGTGGTCATTGACCGCATCTAGAAATTTTTGGAAGTTCTATATTACAGGTTTACGATGCACCCCATATCACGATAGAACATCTGCATACATTAGAGTTTGAAATTTTCTAAATTCATCACATCATTCAATCCAAATCCACTCTTGCTATGCATATTACTATTATACTACAATTTTTTTCCTTCAAACTTTCATTTTAGAGTCTACATGAGTCAGATAAGTATTAATCAAACCCTTGTCAACGATGAGGTTTGTTTTGATTTTAAAACTTCCATTATCACTATGCTATCCTCATGCATCTAAATTTTTTAAGACTTCTACCAATGCTTCTTCTCGCTATTTGGTCCACATGTGCTATCCTTTTTTTTTTCTTTGCTTATTTTTATTTTTACTTTTTTCATTGCTAAATGAAAACTTTCATTCACACCAAGAGAGCCAGAGACTTACAAAAAGGCCAAGAACAGAGCACTAGGCCAAACAACGAAACAAACACAAAGGCAACAAAATGACCAAACAAACTAGAGAGCAAACAAAAGAGACACAACTGGGCACTAAGTACTAGAGACCACTCCAGCTTATCCCTAAGAACAGAAGAAGGCAGTGTGAGAAACTTATAAAAACTAAACTGACAATAAAAACTAGACCATTTCGCTAAATTATGCGCAACAAAGTGAAGGTCTCGATCAATCCAAACAAAGGCAACATCTTGGAAAAAAAACTTCAGAAAGCTGCAATCCTTGTAAATGTTTCTAGGAATCCACAGACAAAGATCAATTTGGCTGTTGAGGTACTTAATTGCAATAAGAGAATCACTCTTACAAATGACAATAGACGCCTCCACGTTTTGAGCAGTTACTAAACCCAGACGAATTGCTAGAGCTTCCGTCACACTATTCAATCAAAACATAAATAAACATTATGATTGTTATCTAAGAATTATGTTTCCACACCATTCGATCAAAACATAATAGCCATAATTTATAACATAAAATTAAGATAGCATCGTTGAACCTCATTAGTTAAGACTTTAATTCTAGTCTTAAACTTACCTTTTTTATCATGAAATTCATTGAAGTTATTATAAAAATACTTAATCGAATAGAATGAAAGAATCATAGAAACTATACAGAGATACATCTCAAGAAATAGGAGCTAAGTAGTTTTTGCCCTCCATAACATAATATGTGTGTGGCACATCTTTAAATGCAATAAAAAGGTATTTATCCGAATCTGTCATAATTGATGACTACTTAATGAACGTTTTAATCTCACAAATCATATGTATTTGTGACCTCCTGCAACGCTTAAAAGAATATATTATTTACTTAAATAGAACAAAAGTGAGTTTATCAAAAAGTATGGTAAAATACATGTTAGAATAGGATATTTATAAAGCAATCTATATGAATTCTTAATTTGACTATTTGACATTTTTATGAATAAAATTTAAGCACTATATTTATATTTCCTATGATGATTGTTTATCATCATATTTTGAATGAAACATCATAATAAACCAAGACTTGTCAATATTTTTAATAATACTTGTCAAAGAGAATAAATCAAACATTAATTAGACTATTTAACATTCTTATGAAAAAAGTTTAAGCATTACATTTATATTTCATATGATAATTGTTTGTCATTATTTTTCAAATCAAACATCGTAATATACAAATACTTCTCGATATTTTTAATTATACTTTTCAAAGAGGATAAATTAAAGATTAGCCGCTTTATATATGCTACAAAAAATACGACAGAAAAGGAAAAAAAGTTTAAGCACTTTATTTATATTTTATATGATAATTGTTTATCATTATATTTTGAATGAAACATCATAATAAACAAATACTTATCAACATTTTTAATTACACTTGTCAAGGAGGATAAATTAAAAATTAGGCACTTTATATACCTTTAACACGTGTGCAAAATGAGAATGTGTTTTTAACGTTAGAAGCCTAGGATTAAAGAAACGATGAAATGTTTCTCTCTTTTTCTTTTTCTTTTTTTTTTTCATTTTTTCCCTTCCTTACTTGCTCTTCTTTGTTTCTTCTTCCTTGCTTTTCAGCTTCTTTCCCCAATTTTTTTGCTTAACGCTTCTCTTTCCTCCTCTCATCCTTCTTCTCTTCTCTATTTTATATAGGTCACAACTCCTCTTCCATTTGCCCTTCTTATCAGCTTATAACTCTTACGATGGTTTCTCTCTCTGTATGTGAGTTCGTGAGAGAAGGCAATTAACCAGCAAGGAAAATTATTGTGGGTGTCATGTCCAATTAGCTCATAATTAGCCAGTAATAAGCACCTTGCATATCTATGCATTTAACGAACATGCATTATTGAATTAAAGCGTATAGAAAGCATATCTTACGAGTATGAGTATTTATTATTTTTAAGATTGAATCATGCATATACGTGCTTATATTCATAAGTATGACATTGAATTATTAATATATGATCTAACATGTTTTCAAAAAGATTCTAGTTGCAATGAAAAGCTTGGCTTCTCAGTAACGAAGATTGATGTGCTAAATGGTTATGAATGCATTAGAAAGTGCTTTCCATTTCAAATACATTCTAAACTAACTGCTTTGCCCATTTATATATTTGAAATAGATAAATTTGATTGGGATTGAAAGTATGTAAAATTGTGCAATTTGATTGGTCTGCTGACTAGGGGATAGCAAATTGAATTAATCTTGCTTGTACTAGATTTAAGTGGTTAGCTATTAGATAAATTTCCTTACTCAACACTCTTTCCACATGCCAAACCCAAGAAAAAGGTGGCAAAAGCTCCCAAGCAAGCTCCTCCCTTTATTTATCTAATTTTGACTAAATCAAATGAACTAGAGTGTCATTATTGCATCTTTATTTTGCAAGCAAGTCTAAAAATGTCAAGCACCGTCCCCACTTCTTCCTCTCCATTTTGAGCTTGGAAAACCAAGTGTTTTGACCTCTAATAGAACCCTAACATCAAGCCCTAAAAGATAACCTCTATATTTATATTTCTTATGATGAATTGAAGTTATTTTCTGTTATATATGATTATAGTTGTAGAGAAAGTAAGCTAGGATAGATTTAAGCTCAAACTAAGCTAATTAAGTTAGTTTCTTTGCAAAATTAATAATCATGTGGAATCTGATTATTTCCTTTATTTTTATTGATTCATAGTGTTTATTAAGTGAATTTGAATGCTTGTAAATAGGTAGAAGTTAGTTCGAATGTTTTTTTGAACTTATGGAAAGAAAATACAAAATTATGTTAAGTGGAAAATCAAGTTTGCACCATGCTTGATTCTTAAGTATTGGGTTGTTTTTATAAGACTATATACTGCCTTCAATGATATCTAAAGTTTGAAAATGTTAGTGATTCATTCAAATACTTGATTTGTCCAAAAAGTTGTAAAAATTGTTATGTGTTTGATAATTTGTAATTTGCAGCCAAGAATATATGGATATGTACGTTTGTTGAGATGATGGAACACCTAATCTCTATATTTAATATATTTCCAATAGTATAGCATGTTCTTTGGACATAAATGTGCATTTTGACATTGTTATACTTAGCCCATTTTATGTTTGATTCAATACAAAACCCTTATTATATAAAATTATAACCTAAATCAATTAGTTTGGTTTTCAAGAAATTAAATGGTATATGATTTATAATACTAGGTTTTTAGCACATCTTATCTTCTAAGAGGATTGATCTTTTCACTCAACGCAAATTGAACTCAAGGTAAGTAGAAACTACTATTTATTGCATCACAAGAACTATGTCATGTTATGTTTTAAGGTGCATTGATTGGATCGTTGTTATTTGGGAATGATATAGATTATTGAAATGCATTCATGATTCATGACATTTACATTAAGGCATGTGATATGATTTAAAAAGGGAACAAGGTTTTTAACTAAAATGGGGGTATGGTGCTTAATTGGTGGTCGGGTAGGTGCATGACGCGGGTGGGGCCAGCGAGCCTAACAAAGGGTGGTGAATATTTTAAGATTGAAAAACCGAGATAAGAAAAGTCACAAAGACTGAGACTGAATACAGCAAATACCTAAGGTCTAATGACCAAGATGGAAACCCTGTATTATTGTTACTACATTGGTCAAATTATGACGAATAGGTTTAAAAACTATGGCCTATCATTACCGATTGAGAACCACACTCCAAGGATACCTGAAAGAAGAAAAAATTGTTGAAAGAAAACTAACAAAAGAAAATGTTTGGTTGCATTTACATTCAATGTTTATGTTCATGCATTAGTTTATGCTTACTAAGCTTTTAGCTCATTATAGTTCTTATGATAAGGTGAAGGTGTACAGGGTTAGGGGTTGATCGAGTATCTAGAGTTACTAAATAGAGATTTGTTCATATGTCATGTTTTGGATGTGCTTTTGAAACATATCATGGAACTCTGTTTTGTAAAACTTAACAGCTTTGTTGTGGTTTTGTAAACAAACATATGTTACTGAATTGGGATGTGATAGTGTGGTTTTGTGAACAAACATATGTTACTGAATTGGGATGTGATAGTATAGTTCTATTCATATTACTAAGTTTGAATGATGTATATATTGTAAATAAGAAAACGAATGAAACAATAGTTTCAAAACTCTTTTATACTGTAATGAATATTTTAGATAAACCATAACACTTCTAATGCAATTGAAAGGTTAATACTTCTTATCCTAACTAAATAAGGTTTATATGAGCTCATTAGTTAACTTGAGGTGTATTACAGTTTTTGGTATCAAAACAAAGGTTAAATAGTCTCTAGAGACAAAAGAAGGCATATGAACATATCCTAGTAGGGAAACTTGGTCAACTGTTGGTATCTCTCGTCTTTATATTTTGTTGTTTTTTTACAATTTTGTTAATTTATGATTGTGTTTATTATGGGCTAATTGAGGGTTATTATAGCAGGTGTGGCCTTTGGGTAAAAAAACAAAAGAAAGAAGAGAAGCCCTCTACATTTTTGAGGGGTTTTTTACCCTTGTGATTTTTTAAAAAACTAATTTGATGTAGTTGATTTCTCCAACTTTATGTCATTAATTTCTTGTTTGACGTGGTATCAATGTGGACTTTTGAGAAGAAGCCATTGATGAAGGAAAATTATTAAAGATAAGATGGAGTCTGCCCATAATAATAATGATAATAATAACAATAACAACAACTCTCTCTTTTTTTGGGAGGGGGTTTTATTCATCTGAATTTTCCCCCTACACTGCTCAAATAAAAAGAACGACTCTCTTTTTAGGTGGTTTCGATCATATGTGGCTTTTCTTCCTTTGGATGTAGGTTATTTTTTCTCCTTCAATTAGGTATGTCTCTTGTTTTCATGCTTCAATATTTTAAGTTAAACATGTAATCCTAGCATTTAGATCATTTTTTTCCTAACTAAGTTGATGAACACGTCTTTGAGCATTAGCAAGATTAGACCTAATTGAGTCTTTAAAATTACTATGCTGTCAGTATTGAGAGTTATCAGCTAAGTTATCTAGAAAATCTAACACTTCATTATGTTTTTTTATCAAGGAATTCTCCATTATACATTGTTTCAATGAATTTATGGGTGTCAGGAGTTAAACCTTCATAAAAAGAACTAATATAATGCCATTTTTGAAAACTATGATGTAAACAAGAGTTCAACAAATCCTTAAAACATTCTCAACATTGAAAATAGACTTCCTTTACATTTTGAGAAAAAATTTAAATTTGTTTCTTCATAACATTGGTTTTATAAGTTGGAAAAAATTTCTTCAAAAATTCAATTTGCATTTCTTGCCATGTGCCAATTGATCTTGGTTTTAAAGAAGTGAACCATATTATAGCTTTATTTTCTTAGAGAAAAAGGGAAAAGCTTAAGCTTAACAACTTCATTCGAACATTTTGTTCAGTGAAAGTAGTACAAATGTCTTTAAACTCTTTAAGATGCAAGTATGGATTTTTAGATTATGAATCATAAAAAGTTAGAAGCAAATTAAACATGCTTAGCTTAAATCTAAAATTATGATCATTAAGAGGAAAAACTAGACACAACGAAATGGATTCATGAGGTGGTTGCAAGTAATCAGGCATTGACCAAACAACAGAATTAATGATTTGCCGATTTACCATATTATCATTATTAACACTTTCATCATCAATCACTTTGTTTAAATGTGAAGATGCAACAGGCAAAACAAGCGGTGCAACATGTTTTAGACTTTTTCTAACTAGACAACTAGACTTTGACATACGAGACCAAGTATGCAGGCAAAACTAAGATAATTACAAAAAGAAAAAGAAACAAAATTTTAGTCTACGTGAATAGTAATACGAATACTAACATACAAATAACATGAACAGTAACTTTTTTTTATTTTTTTTTTATTTTCTTACTTTTGGCACCTGCAAAACAAAGAAAATTAACAACAACAATATTCATAGAAATATTAATAAGATCGGTCGGTATAACCATCCCTTTAAGAAAAAAGAAAAATAAAAAGTGTAGAAAAGGAAAAAGTTAGAAGTTAGATTAAATAGTTAAAAAGTTAGAAATGCTAGAAACATAAAAGTTAGATATTAGACTAAAAAATAAAAGTTTAGAAATAAAATATATATATTTATATACAGTAATTAATAGGCAAATTATCCAACCATATATATAACATACTATACAAATATATTTTCTTTATGTTTGTTTGTTCCCCAATAACAGCGCCAAAAATTTGTTCAGGTCTAAAAGTGTAAGTCCGATATAACCTTAAGTATAAGGTTGTCCAAATAATGAAACTCAGTAAATCCAAGATCAATCCTATAGGGAAAAGGTATTACAATGATCCAATATATCAGCTTTATTATTTTTATTTGTTAGTTAAAGAATTTGAGGATTAAAGTTAATTATTGATAATTTATTTACAATATTTATACATTTTTTACTTTTCTATTTTTAGATTTTTTGTGATTTTTAGAATTTCAACAACAAGAAATGTGATTTAAATTAGAATGGCAAATGGAACTTCAAAAAGTGCCATTAAATAGAAGATGAAACTTTAATAATGAGTGCAAATTTAACCTAAAAGAAACAACAATTTTAACAATACTGAAGATTAAAGGTTCTATTCTACAATTAACTTAAATAAGTTTTAGTTTGTCTAAGATTATTTATTAAAATGGTTTAAGTATGCAATCTGCCATTTTTTGTCTACAATAAATCAAGAGTTATCAAGCATTTAATGTAATGTCTATAATGTTAGGCATGTATGCCTTAAGAAGCAAAAATGTAATATGTTTTTGGAGACATTTTTATCAATAAAGAGTTTATTTATTATTCATATACCAAATTATTATCCTTTAGATGTTCATATTTGTTCAATGTATGATAAGCAAACAAAAGTCTAAGACTGTCGGTTTAAACCTTTAAAATCAGGTATATGATAGACTAATTATGTAGAAGACATGATTCTAAAGGTGACGGTCTAAATCATAAGATCCGCAATCGAAGGAATAAAGTTAGGCATTTTATTCATGCAAAGATTGTTATGTTATCTATATCGCTAAAGGGAGATGGTTTGTCTTGACCATCAGAGGTGGACTCTACGAATAGAAACATTAGTACATTGTCAAATGTGATGATGTATTGGATCGAGATATAAAGTGTAATTGATTTAGATTAATAATTTTGTCTTAGCAAATCAATTCATTTTACCGAACGATAAATTGATCACGCGTTTTTACGTAATTTTTGATATATTGATTTAGATTCAAATTTTTGAGGCCTTATCTTATAAGGACTATCCCCTAGGTCCAACCTCTATAAATAGGGAGTGAGACTCATAAGTTATTTAGATCAGTTGAGAGATCAAGAGTAAGCACTCTATATTGTGAGTCTCTAAAACTTCCTTGAATTGCAAAGGTAGTGAAAATAGTTTTTGATTTATTAATAAATCTAACAAAATCTTAATGTTAATGATCCCAAAAAATATGTAATGTGGATCTTAATTTATTCTTTTATTCACTAGAAACATAATGAAAAAAGAATCATCTCAATTGGATGTCAAATGATGAAGTTATAATTTTTTTCCATCAAAATAGGAGAGAGAATTTCAGTTTTTATTGTAGCAAAGATATCCGAGTATCAAAAGTTTAAGGGGAGTCAGAACTCTAAAAACTTAGATTATTGATACTCAAAGGATTCGGATTTTTGGGAAAACAAATACGTATCTAAAAAATTCTTGATACTCGAATCTAAATTTGAGTTTATTGAGTACAAAGAGCACTCCAAACAAACAACCCCTTAGCCTTAGATTTGGATCGAGATTTGTTTCTAATCTTTGAGGAATCAATCCTTTCTAGCCTTCCACGAACATGTAGCCCTTCTCCATTTGAATTCATCTTCTTATCAAATTTAATTTCAAGATCCCTCGGTTTTAGGGCACATGTAAGCGAATCTCTTCCATACTTAATAGCCGTTTTTAAATCCTTATAAGAATCAAGCAACGAATTTAATAGAATTATGGCCTGATTTTCATCATCAATCTTTTCTCCAATATTTGATAACCCGACTATGATATTCTTGAAATCATCTAGATTATCTTCTAAAGATTTTCCACAATCCATTTTAAATCCAAACAATTGCTCTTTTAGAAAAATTTTATTTGATAGGGTTTTCTTCATATACAGAGAATCTAAACTTTCCTAGATTTTCACAACTGTGTCTTCTTCATCCACTTGTCTAAGGATGTTGTTAGAGAGATTCCAAATTAGGAGACTATATGCTAATTCACATACCTCCAGTTTTTTAGAATCTTGCATGCTTTCAGGAAAGCCATCAAGAGTCTTGATGCACTTCTGATGAACCATCACAGCTCTCATCTTCTTCTTCCACATGTTGAAATCCCAATGGCCATTGAATTTTTCAATCTCAAACTCTACCATTCCCATCGCTTGATTTCTCTTTGCTGGTTTCTTGAACTTTTCTTGATTAGTCTTCCTCAATTCGCCTCGTTTTGATACCAAAAGTTGATCTAGCATATCAAGTTTGACCAAAACAAGAAAATGAAAAGTGGAACGAAGACGATGAAGAAGAAGAAGAACACCTACTTTATACTTGGTTCAGATTTAGAATCCTATGTCCAAAGGAAGGAGAATTCCCCTAGCCAAATCCACTATCAAAAACGAATTACAACCTTCTCAAGTTTAACAATGATTCTCTCAATTACACAAAGTTTACAGGCTCAAAAACATAGCCATCCCAGAACTCACCTTATCAATATTTTAACTCACCAAAATTCAATCATATATTGAGAAAATTAGAGAGTACAAGCATCTATATATCAGACTTAGTTAATCACTGCTGAGTTCCTTCACACAACGTCCTTTTATACACAATGACAGTAAGGAACCAAAGGGGTTGACCAAAGTTAGGCTTCTTAACCTGTAAAGGTTAATAAATGGTTAAGGTTGTTATAACTGAACAAGCTGCAGTCTTATTAGTTACTAACCAACTTAAATAAATGGTAAACTACCAATTAGGATAGAGTCACAAATATTAACAGCCAAATATATGTTTTTTTTTTAAAGCTCGTATATATTATAGGATTAATTACAAAAATTCCCCAATAATATTTTGTCCTCCGAACTTCAAAACGTAATATATGTTCACTCTAAAGCATGAACTGTTAACAAAAATAGTCATTCTGTTAGAATTTTAATAAAAAAATTGATAAATGATTATAAAGCCAGGGGTATATTGATAATTTTGATTATAAAATAACCATAAAAATTAAAACTATAATAAAATAATCATTATTGATGATTAATAAAACAAAAAAAAAGATTAAATCCATTATACCATTAAAGTCCTTCTTTTTTTATATGCCAAAATGTTCTTCAAAATTTTATCTTTCACACAAGAAAAGTATTTTAAAATTTTAAAAGTTATATATATTAATGAAATAAAAAAGAATATAATATAAATATATTCAATACAACACAAAATTTGCAAAGAAAAAAAAAACTAACAATTTTAATAAAATCTCTCTTATTTTTTAAGTTTTTATTGGTATTTATACCCTTTAAAAATTTCAAAATATTTTTTTGAGTGTGAAAAAAGTTAATAAAAATTTAAAGAAAATTTCAATATGTCAAAAAATAATTGGTTTTTTGTTTTTAATCATCATTAAAGAGTATTTTTATTATTCTTTTAATTTTTTTGTTTTATAACTAGAATTACTAAAATACCTATAAGTTTAAAATTATTTTTTGATTTGCCATTAAAATTCGAACGGAAAGACCATTTGTTAACAGTTCATATTTTAAGGAAATAAATGTTACGTTTTAAAATTTATAAGACAACGTGTTACAAAGATTATGGTTTATGAGAAATTTTTGTAATTAATCCTTAAGAAAAGTAGGGCCTTATGTATATTTAATTTATAAAACAAAAATATAAATATAAAAAAAATTCCCCACGAGAGACTAGTTGAGGTTTTTGGTTTGCTCATTGACCTTCTCGCTTCCGTTAAACGGCTGTCCCTTCGGGTCCACCGGCAAGGGACCCTCTCTCACCCTTACCTAGTTATCCTACGTGTATAGGTTCTCTCTCGATTACTAATAAATGTTTCCAACACCATTGTTGGTCTCAATTTCACAAGGGGATCTTAACATCAACCACTTGTTCTTCGTTGATGACCTCTTCCTCTTTGGCAAGGCTACATAATAGGAAGCTCGGCGTAACTCATGAAAGAGGTCTATATGTTCTATGACTAGTCCGGGCAAACCGTTAGCCTTGAAAAGTCCTCTATTTCTTCTTAGGAAATCTTGGTCGCAACTCCCAATCTTGTCAGGCTTCAGTCCTTGGGGTGAAAAATGCCACAGGAACACAAACTACTTGGGCCTTCCATTCCTTTCTTCTAGAAAAAAGGCGAAGCACTATCAATTCCTTATTGAGAGACTTCAAGCACGTCTTGCGGGTTAGAAATGTTGCTAAGGAAATATGTAACAAACTGTGGTCTTACGAAAGACTTTCGGTGGGGCCATAAAAATGTTGATTCACCTCCCCTTCCACATAAGGCTTGGGACAAAAACTGCAGCCCCAAACACTGCGGGGGTCTGGGACTGCAAAGAATTGCTGATGCGAACCCGGCCTTAACGGAACAAAATGTTCCTTGTGCTTGCAGGTACTTAAGACGAAGTATCTGAAATGAGCTCCTTCCTGGACCATCGGCCAGCTGCCAATGCCTCTACCCTATGGAAAAATATTTGTTCTACTAAAGGTGCTTGTAGGATCATTGGTAACGGGCAGCATACAAGAATTGAGGACCACTCTTGGGTCCCTACGATTAAAGGCTTTAAGTCGACACTCTCTCCAACCCCGTGCTACGGCCTCCCGGGGCTCAGATTTTATGATCCCCTCCGGCAGCTGGGATGTGATCAAGCTAGCTAACATGTTTCAAATCCAAGAGGTTTCCAAAATCTTATCCATCAAGCTGCGTAGTTCAAAGCATGATCCTTGGGGTGGATGCCACCAAGAATGGAGAATACTCGACGACATCTGCCTACCTCACTGACCAAGCCCACAGGCTCCTTAGCAATTATCTCATCTCTCAACAACACTGGAACAAGTTTTCGAGTGCTCGTATCCACAGCCGCTATAAAGTGCTCTGGTGGCAAGCGATATGGAATATCCTTCCAAACTTGTGGTAAACAGAGATCTCTTTTCCCAATTGAGGATTCCTCATGTCCTTTCTTTGGTGCCACTGGAGGAACTATCGAGAACATTTTTTTTGTTCTGCGACATTCCCTCCCACATTTGGTTTGCGACTGCTTGGTCTCTTATGGTGGATGCTGCTACGTGCCCTTCTATCGCAGACCAGTTTGTCCTTGTTCTCAATATTAGCTCAGATGACCCTCGTTTCTTCCTCTTCGCCTTGGTAGCGATGGACCTTATCCAGGAATTGTCGTAATGACGTAGTCCATCATAATTCTACTAACTTCTCCATCTTAGAACGCGCAATTGCTAGGTCTTTCTTTGCATTCAAAGACTCCTTACTTTCCCCACCTAAAATATCTTCTGCTGCCCCACTCTGGCTTCCCCTCTAGAGGGTTGGATCAAATGGAACTCAGACATCACCTCGGGCAACTGCGCTATGCTTGCCGCGTTAGCCCGAGACTCCTCCGGTGCTTTCATTGGTGGTATTACCTAGAGAGACGACGCTCATTCCCCTCAAGCTGTCGAGGCTTTCGCGCTAGCACTTGCAGCCAAACATTCTGTAGTCCGGAAGCAAGCGTACGTGATCCTCAAAAGCCGTCTTGGGAGAGCTAGTGAAAAGTGTAGCTGGAGACCCTACAGACTGCCCGTGGGATACTTTTAATACCACTTGTATTATTCTTTCAGTTATGAACTCTCTGGTTAGTTGGATTGTAGTAAAAGCGGATAGAAAGGCGAACTTCATCATGCATAACCTAGCCCGTGGCCAAATTTTGCTTCTTCTCAAGTGTGTTGTTCCTCTTCACAATGTTCCTGTTGCTGTACTTACAGACTCTTGTGCCTGGACCCCTCCTTCCTCTGGAGGGGTGCCTTTAGTTTGTTTCCTGTTTTCATTTCTTGCTATGTTTCAAACAAAAACAAAAGGACAATGAGAGAAATAGGCTAAAATAAAAAATGAATAAATATTTGTAGGCCAAAGTTTTCAAATCTTTAATTTATAGGCCACTTTTAAGTGTAAAAAAAAATTAACACGCTGACAAAATTTCAAAAAAAACAAAGCCCCACTATTTGACTTGGTTCACTACAAATTCCTAAATGTTTTATGTAGTGTATGACAAACTCAGTTTGAACTTAACAAGTCTAACTCAAATAATGTAAAGCTCTTATATGCTACAATAAAAAGCAAAAGTATACTATAATGTAAAACTTTCACATGTTACGGTACTTTTAGTTTTAACTCACTTCCTAAACACCCTTTTAGAATTTTGTGCTTTGACGAAGGCCTAAAATCAAAGCTTGAAGATTCACGACTGTAAAGAAACTTAAGATGTAGAAAAAATCGAAGATCGAAGAGAAAATCAAAGAAAGCGACGACGGCGAACAGAGAAGCTAGACTATCTTCATGATGGCAACACTCGGCAATCACTGTCGGTAACTCCAAAATCGTCCACTGCCGATCTCGTGAATAAGAATCGCGCACAACTTTGTCATTGCTCGCGAACGTTGATTAGGAGGTCAATCTTAGATCTGCCACCGGTTTGTCGTCGTCGTTGCACGCAAAAAAAAAAAAAAAACCTCACACAAAAGAGAGAGGAGGAGAAAGATAGGAGAGCTCAAGGGTAAAATGGGAAAATGATAAACCTAAAGTAAAAATGACCTATAATTTTCACTCTTTGAAATTTGTTATTTACTTCCAAATATTTTAAAACTTGGCTCATTTAGTACAATTTCCCAAACAAATAATATATTAGATGAAATAAATGGACCTTATCAGAAGACACCAACCGTATTATTTGCAAGCTCAAAAACTAGCCATATACACTTTCAAGGTTCAATAGTTTGGTACCTCAATTGTCCATTTTGCTCATGGTATCGATCACATTCAATCCATTTCGTTTGATTAACATGTAAACTTACGCACACACGCACAGCCACCCCTTTCTCAAACTGCAAAAATGGCTACAGTTAACTCCAAGCTTCACCTAAAAATTTATCCAATCAAACTCTTCCCTTCCACCAAAACTTCCGGCTAGGTCTTAAAATTTGCTTCAGCAATGCCATTTTGGGAACATTCCAGTGCTCCACATGCCTGAAAAATTTTCACAAAGAGCTCTTTGAATGACACATGATAGTGTCCAAGAGAAAAGGACAGGAGATTAAAAAATGTAACAACTTACCTGCATACTTTTCCGGACTGTGCATCATAAAAATACTCTGTGTACCCACTTGCTGCAATAGCGCTTAACAAGTCAGATAACTAGAGTTGAGATAAAAGTAGAACATAGACTTCCTTTGAGGAAAATCAGAGGGGAAAAAATAAAAAATTAAAAAAAAAATCAGAATAAAAGGGCAGAATTGAAGACTCAGAACTTTGCCCTTCCGTTGTCTTTGCAACTTGTTCTATGACTTCACAAAATAAGGGGTTTCTAAAACAACCTTGGGTTTCTAAAAAGAAAAAGAACTAGAAATATAAGGTTTTAGAGGGTTATATTAATAGAAAGTGGAGCTTTTTCATGTTTTTGCAAAACAACGAATTTCCTTGATCTGTCTCTTAAATCAGTTTAATGCAGGTAGAGCATAAGACATACCGGAAAGAATTGGCCTCCAAGGAAATGAGAGGATGCAACTGAATCTCCAGTGGCCAATCCCCTTATCCTGTGTCCAAACAGGATTCACATCGTGAGGAGTTTTAAGAAAATGTTCAGGAATTCTCAAGTGTCTGCAATGTCTAATCAGAAAACAATCATAGAGACAATAAAAATGGGAGATCTACATAAGAAGTGAAGCTTGAATAGTTGTATTCACACCTCAAAGTCCTCCCACTTCATAAGTTTCATATCAGACTTCTCCAAAAGGGATCCAAAATTCGTGCAATTCCTTTTGAAACGGCGAAGCCCTTTGAAGGAACTAGCTGGGTCGGCAAATTCACAATCCTCTTCATAAGCGTCAAGTGTAAGGTTTCCTAATAATCCATAATTGCAGATACCCCAGTTAGCTTACTTGAACTGAATTGCTATTTTGGAGTTAAAAGCGCTAATTCTGCTATCTGAGAGCAATAAAAACGACAAGAACAAAGATTAACAGAGCACACATAAAATTTATAGTAATTCGTTCTTAATGCATGAGCTATATTCACTCTCCGCTGCAGAATATCATAAAGAATTATCAAGTACAATAATGCCGCTCTCGTAGACGTCCTTTTGTTTGTCTTGACTAAAACCGGTTGTCCTAAAAAGTTCCTATATATCCTGAAAGTTAGGGCAAACCAATGCACACGTAAAATACCTAAGTCCAATCTGCATGCTAATTCTACGTAGTGGCAATAATTAGGCTCCAAATGCCCAACAATTACAACCACTGACCATCAGCTCACTACATCAAACAAATGAAACCCAAGACAACAATTCTCAATCACAAAGTATTTCCAACATTGCTATGATATGTTTTAGCAAAATTCAAACGGCTTTTGGGGAAAAAAATTGTGACAAAGTCTATACGATTTGAGCATAGAGTTGTAACTAATAATGATCATAATGGCATTGAATTTGCATTAGAAGAATAAGTTTTCGCTACCAAAAAAAAAAAAAGAGGAAACAAAGAAAAAGAACTGAAATGGGGTTTTAGAAAACCTGTGACGAAGTATGATCTGTCGAAGTCCTCTTTGATGGTCTGAACAATCATGGCACGGTCAACTGAACCCGACCCATCTCTCTTTAGCTGGCGAGCTTCTTCTTCGGCAAAATTATTGTCCTTGGGCGATCGGAAAAAGGAAGTGGCAATTCCCAGAAGCTCGGAGGCGTTCCAAGCAACCTTGAGGAGGGCGTTTTCAGGGACTGATTCTGTCTTGGTGGCGGAATCGGTTGTTGGATTCTCTCCGGCGCAGTGAAATCTGGAGAATTTGTAATAACGAGGAATTGGCCGAGAAACGAAGAAGTGGTGACTTGTACGGGAGTTGAGGGTTGGGAGGTTGGAAGAGAAGGAAAGTAGGGTGGCCATTTGTGGCTCGAAAGAAATGGCAGCTTCGTTCCGCGGGTTTATTCAAAATATCTTCAACATTGGTAATTGGTAGCCATAAAAAACCAAAAAGCAAAAAAATAATAATAATAATAAAGAAAAAAAAAAGGAAAAATATGTGGCCCGTTTGATTAAATGCTTTAAAAAAAAAATTGGAATTTTAAATTTACATGTTTGTGTAGAAAAAATTACGGTAATAAAAAGATTTAAATTGTTATTGGAGGACTTCTTCATTTCTATGTTTTAAAACCATTTGATATAATCAAAAAACACTTTCTTAACTTAAAGACAAATATCTTCTAACGATTATCTTTTCAATCTTGAACTTGTAAAAATAAAAGGGACAATTATTACTATGTGTTGATTTTGATTTCATTAGCAGGGTAGCTCACGTGAATATTCCCAATACCACACGCTTTTGTTTAGAGTTCTATATAATAAGTAAGAAAAATGATTATTTTTGTAAATGCCTTAGTACCTTATTTTATTTTGCCTTTTAATTTTTTAAAACCGATCAAAATATTCTTTGATTTATTAAAAAAAAGGTCAAAGACCTCTTTCGTTTAATTCTGTCTATAAATTTAACGAAATTGTTGGTGCGGTATGCCAATAAAATTGATTAAGTATTAAAAATAATTATAAAAAAACCTTTTTGAAAAAATAAAATCTTAACACGTCAAACCAAAAAAAGACCTTGACCAAAAAAAAAAAAATCTAATCCCCCTACCCCAAAACTCGACGATGGTCATCGTCCCCAGCCTATGATAACCGCGACCCTCAGCCCCTCACTACAACCGGAAACCCAGTGAGCCCCCACCCTCACTCCAAAACCCAACAATGATCATCGCACTACCATCCCCACCAGCAACCCCTTTCCCTCTCCTCACCCCTCACTAAGGGTGGCAATTCATGTTAGTGTATAGTGTTTACGTCTGGTTAAGACTCAAACAAGTAGAAAATACCTCAACAGTAATACAACCCGTAACACGAACGAGTTGAAGCATCTCGACACTAACTTGACCCGTCTTGACACCAGTCAACACAAACACATGTGACTCTCAATCAACCCGTAACTTGAAATCAACCCATAACCCAGTATTTACCCACATCCTAAAATTAACTCGTGATATTTAATAACTTTAAATTATAATTTATATTCCAAAATTATATTA
>CAMOHE010043505.1:679-17085 GCA_946598075.1 Artocarpus hirsutus | reverse complement strand
GATATTGTAATTGTTTGTTGTTTATCTCCTATATATATTTCTACCAGTCTTTCCTCCAAAATCAATACCAACTTTGTACACACAATCCAATTTGAGGCATTGTCATTAGTCATAATGATATTTATAATTTCTGAATCTCTTCTTTTCAATTAGGATTAAATGTTCTAATTCTCTCTAATTATAATTATAATTTTAATAGGTTTTTTGGTTCAAATACATGGAACAAGCTAGTCAGCTTGAACAGAGACTTTTGGAAGTCATGGACCCATCATCGAAAGACATGATCTCCCACTAACATACAATTAACATGATGTGTGATAATCTATTTATAATATTAGTTCTATGTAAATTAGACTATATCTCGGCCAGTACTTTTGTAGTGGGACTAATGATGTGTGATGTATCTGAAACTTATGTCATGACTGTTAATTTTGCTAACACCTCCTAGGCGAAATTCGCATGGATAAATTTCCCTTCAGGTTATGATATTGTTACTCTATAATTCTGGTTTTGCAGGTAATGAACAAGATTTAGTAAGCATCACTAGAAAAAAATAAAAATAAGAAATAAAAACGAAGCATATGTCTTAGAAATGCTAGTTTTGGCCGCCATCGTTTAACTTGTTGCTGCTTAATAAGCGTGCTTTTGAAATCAAATAACAATATATATATATATATATATATCAGTGTTTAGTGAAAGAACGAGATTTACTTGTGCTCTTGAGTATAACTAGATTATTGTCACCATAAAAAATAAATAAAAAAAGTAGAAAAAAGATTATAGCATTTATTGAAGTCTAATTATTTCTCTAACACATATAATTATCATACAACTTGACCAGTAGGGTTGTTGTGTGGGTTGAAAGAAAGGCAAAGGTTTCTCAGACCAAATTCTTATTAGTATTGCTATTTTAAAGTTTTGATTCTGACTAGGGCTATCATAAAATTTAAAAGAAACAAATATAGTGATCAAGTATGAGTAATATGTGATTCTCTTCTAATCTTCTTTATCATAGTACAGTTCTACATTGGTTAATAAATTTGGACACAATTCTCACATTAAGAGTATATGCCGCATTATAAATCTTATGTCATGTGAATGGTAATTTGATTGTTTTCTGCAACATTATTACTCTTGATAATAAAATAAGGGCATTTAATTCTTAATAGTCAGTTTACAATTAACATTTGCACTCCCGGGGTCCAACTTAGGTTGTACTTGGGGTGTTGAATTCATCATTGTTTCCCTATTTTTGCTTCAAGTGATAACATGTAATGCCCCAAAATTTATTAAGTGATATTGGAATATAAGACGATGGATTAGTGTGCCATAATAAGTATTTTAAACTTAATTTGATTATTTTATGGAATTTTTAAATTAATGTTGTTTTTGATTATTTTGATGATTTTTAATTTCTTTAAATTATTTTTATTTGTTATTTTAAATTTTGAAACAAAACAATTTATCAAAAGTCAAAAGTGCCCCATTTTACAAAACTATGGATAGTACACGGTTTTCACACAATAAAACCGTCCACCATTTTCTTTATTTAAACTCACCTCTTTCTCTCTCTCTTTCACTCACTTCTCTCTCTCTCATTCTCTGTCTCTCGCATCTCTCTTCCTCTCACTCTGCCTCTCCTTCTCTCAAATTTTTGAATCAAAGACTCAAACCCAAGCTTCTAATCAATGGATTGGAGGCTCGGGAACGTGATTGAGCAACAAAGAACATGATTTAAAGCTTAATCTAAGGTTAGTTTTCAAATTTTTAAAACTTTTTCAATTTTTCAAATTTCTTGGTATTTTGAAATCTAAGCTTTAACTTTCTTAAGCTTAGAAAACCTTTAATCTAGGTTAAAGGAACTTAGAACAACTAGAATCTAAGCTTTGTTTGACAAAAAATGGATTTAAATCAAGATTTTTTATTTTTCTCTATTTTTCTCTATTTTCAGGATTTTTCAAGATTTTTGTCTAAAACTTGTTTTAAAGCATTAAAGAGTAATCTACTATGTTTTTTTATCAACTATGATCCTTATCCATGCCTGAAAATTGAGAAAACAGGTTGAAATGAAAAAAATATGGGCTCGAGAGGCCGAGAATCTGTGCTTGAAAATTTTTAAAATTTTTCAAATTGGCAGGTCGAACTTTGTGTTCGGCAAGCTAGATTCAAGGGTTCGGCAAGCCGGATTCATACAACTGGCAAGCCGAACTTGAAAAAGTTTGGCTGACCAGACTTGGACTTCCGACAGGCCGAACTGCATAATTCGGCCGGCCTAACAAGGGCGACCGACGGGCCGACCGGACATGGTGGGATTTTGTTATTTTTCACCTGTTTTCACCGTTTTGAACCCTGATTGAGATTTTGACTTTGTAAAATGATTTTATAAACTTAAACGACACACTAGGATACCATGAAATAGTTTAATAACATAGGATATTCCAAGCTAGATACTGATAGATTTAGTTATTATACATTTAAGGTTGTTCGTGGTTCTGTGGAGCTGACGTGTAGCGGATCGAGATTACTGTGTGGGACACCGGTACGAGTATTGAGGTAGGACTTTGACCCCTTTCTTGGTAGCCAATTTTAAATGTTTTGGCCTCAAAGAATTTTTAACAAAAAATGTTTTCAATGATTGGTTGAACATGTATTTTGTTGACTAATTTCATAAATGGTAGAATTGATGTGATTTTCATGATAAACCTCATAATGAATGTAAATGATTATATTTGGTAAAAGAGATTTTAATAATTATAGAAAGATATATATATATATATATATATATATATATATAAGGGCATGATGCCATATTAGGGATCGGGTCGTGTAAAGTGCGACCTTAGGGGCAGGTTTCGAAATCCAGCTAGGCCACTAAGGTGGTGGTATATATATGGTTTGCCCAAGAAAAGAAAATGATATTCTTTCTGGACGACCAATAAATGATTTTGGTAAGAAAATTTTTATCAAATTTTATTCATTCTTTCAAGTTATTTTCTAGATAATTTCTCAAATAATGAAGTTTTTCTTAAAGATTAATGTTTTTAAATTTATAGTTCTACTGAGCATTTCGCTCACATTTTATTTGTTTTAAAAACCTTTTCCCTCTAGGTGGATTTTGGCTTAGGTTTGAAGAGGAGTCCACAGATAGGACACACGGGTAGTAAAGGAATCGACTAGGTTGTTTAAAGTATAAAAATCAAGGCATGTAGTTTTCTAACTCCCTCCTTATTTAGACTGTGGTTGTAACATAATATTGTCAGTACTATGTGTGTGTGCACAAAATGTGGGTCTGTGGGACCCATTTTCATTTCTCTTTAATTCATATAAATTTCTTCTTGTTTATTTTGTTATTCTTATTTGTTTAATCACGATAAAAGCTTACTTTAAAAAGGTTTTAAGCTACCACATTTTTCGTAACTACTTCATTTATTTAACCTGTGTTTAATTAAAATCTTTACTTAATTAACTTAATCAACCCGCCACGTCATCTCCCGTACTTCGAAGCGTGACATAACCTAATAACATTTCCAAATACACACACCACTTTTAGTTTATACGTGACCATCCCTATCTCCATAAGACCAGATAAGACCATTGTAGTGTTCTTACTCTCGTGCCAGTTTGTTATTAAGCGTGAGTAGTATGAGGTAGCGCACATCCGCCTCAAGCATAAGGTTGTGTCACATCCACCTTGAGCGCATGCGGAGGCTTTGGCCACTACCTCGAGCATAGGAAGTGGCAGTGGCGTTAGCCTTCAACTCATGCATAAGGCAACGTCAGCCTCCACTCCAGCATGAGGCATTGGATTCCACCTTGAGCGTAAGGTAGCGAAGACCTTCCCCCTCGAACGTGGACAAGGCTTTGCCGTTCTAATTAGTCTAATTCTTTCCATTCTTACAATGTGAATTGTGGTGCGCTCATCATTAATTGATGGAAATCGGCTCAACACATGGGCATGACCATATAGATACTTTCGAAGTTTGAAACCTTGAAAGTAGACGATGATAACAATCAACAATCAGACAATTTCCCGGAAAGAGATCGTATAAATTGTAACATATGATTCTTTGAACAAATTAACAAAACTTAACTAATGTTGAGGAAATGGACGACTTTGCTAAAAGACAATCTTAATTATAAACTTTTAGAGTTTGAGATGGGAAGAAATTTAAAATGACAAAATAGTTATGTTATTTGAAAGGCTGATTTTTTTTTTTTTTCAGTTTCTTTTTCTTTTTGTTTTGTTTTATTTGTTACGTTGTATTTTTCTTTAAAACTTTCGAATCTTTTATGGATAAGCTTTGGCAAAAAATTTTTAATGCATTTGCATTTATGAAAAAAAAAAGAACCACTCAACTAAAAATCTAAACAAAGTAAATGGCAAAACTAAATCAATTTTAAAAATTATACTAAGTCTATTGAATTGACCGTTGAAAAAAATTAATTTAATTTATACATGTTCATAACTCACGATTTTTAAGACGCAATAATAGTAAAGTACAAACGGTGAACTTGCAACCGTGTTTGAAATATGTGTGTAAATAGGATACATGCAAAATCATCTCTTGCTTTTCTAACATAATTAGTTGATTCTTTTTTGGCTTGCTGGAGTAACGCTTATGATGATGATTAGAAATATATCTCTTCAATTAGAATAAATTAAAAAAATCGACTGACTGTGAGATCAGGGACAGAACAAAAAGTAAAGCAACCTTTAGGAGTTAAATTGATATAAAAAAATTTTTGTTGTAGCAAATTGATATAAAATTCTTTGTTGTACATGAACTAATTCTTAAATTTTGTAAGGAACAGTTGACATTATGGGCAGATGGGCACCCGTATCTGGGCCCATCTCTCGTTAATGACACCTGCCTCTTGTTAATTAGGAGTTGACTCAAGCGGAGTATTGGAGGTGTTGGTTCTCATTGATCTACGAAATTACAAATAATTTGCTAAATAATTTTAATCCAATTTATATTGTATTTTCTTCTTCCTTCAAAAGATTTATTTATTCTTTTTTTTCTTTTAAACTTCGAGGTGATGAAGCAAGTTGCAAAATTACATTCTATTCTAGAAATTACGACTTTAATAACGCCCAACGATCTTAATTTCTACAGAAATCTTTGACTAAAACATATACTATATTTTTTTAAAGTAAAAAATGAAAGGGTCGACGGAAATCTTATCTGTTCATCAAATGGGCAAGTACAAGGAATAAAAAGGAAGTAACAAGAATGCAAGCGCTAATGTCTTCGAGCTAGTTGGGAAGTACACCCATTGTGGAATAGTACTAATCCTCAACATCCTTGAGGCAGTTAATTAAATTACTAAGAAAATGCGTAACCATAAAATATATATATATATCTTTGTTAAGAATTTGAATCTTATAGTGTGTCTAGTAATACCAGTTCTAACAAAAAATTTTAGTTGTTATTATGTAAAACTCTGATCATATGCTACGATATTGTCGAGAAAATTGAGTTATGATGTAAAATTCTTACATGCTACAATGTTTTTGACCAAAATTAGTTTAAACTAAACTTTTCAAACACCATATTATTTAAGTTATCATTTATTATTTAAAAAAAATGTTTGAATTTGAGGTTGTCTTGAGATATTTTTGATTATTCGGAATTATTTAATCTTAGAGTTATCTTTAGTTAGCATTCAATTTCTTTTGGATTCTGTAAGAATGTGGTGAGATTTCGCAATAGAATATTTAGATTTGAATTTGCTATGTCCTTGTGCAATGGATGACATTATTATGGATTTTATGGAGTTTTGATTTTGATCGAAGAACATTGAGACATAACAAAAACATCGTCTTTCTACACGGACAGGTCCATTAAAAGTAGAATCAACTAGAAAAAACTGGACAAGTTACAACAATTTTAAGTAAAACTTCAGTCATAAATAAATGTTGTGATTAATGTGCAATTGCTCACAAATTTTAGTTCAATTTTTGAAGTGATTGAAACTTTTAACCATAGGGTTTTTTGTCACGAAATGTTTCCATAGCTAAAAATCACGTGGTAAAACGTTTTAGTCATAACAAAAATCGAACTAAAGTTTGTGACTGTTATAACTGAAAGTTTTGTTAAAAACTATTATAACAAAAAGTCTAGTTTTTTTTTTTTTTTTTTGTAGTGCAATTTTGGAGTTTAATATCAAGGAGATTCCATCCTAAACTTAGAAGGATGTACTAGACAATTTTTTTAGGCCTATGCTTTGCCTTTTTAAGTAATCACATGGTAGAGCTTTCCGTTATGAAAGAAAAATCTAGGTGCATTTCTAGGCTTAACCGTATGCTCTCAACCGTCGTCCTTGTTCATTGTTGTAATTTGTAGTCGGTTCAAGAGACTGAGGCCAAATCATAGGTGCTCAAAGTAAGCTGCAGTGTAGGCTAAGGCGAGAAAAAATATCTTGGAGTAGGGTCATGCGTCTGAAGGCAGGCTGAAGCTTGGAGTAGGGTGGATTGTGTGTTCAAAGGTGAGGGCGAAGACTGAGAGTATAGCTTTGGGTTTTGTCAGCCAGTCACAACAAGAGACATCGTTGGTTAATCTTTAATGGATTTCACAAAACACTTTTGATTTCACAATAATTTAAAGTTTAATAAAAGTTTCTTACATCCATAATTGCTACTCCATTGTGAGTTTTTCGCTTGTAAGATTTTAAATAGCTGTGCTATCATATTCATATTTATTTTTAGTGATTATATACCCTTTTGCATAAGTACTTATTCACGATATCAGGCCAATAGTTGTTTAATTTATCAATCATGATATCTAGAGTATATTAGGAATATAACTATTAAGTTAAAACTAAAACACTATAAGAGTTTGATTTTTACACTGTAACAATTTAAACTAATAAACTAGAATGATGTTCCCAAATACAATTTTAATATTCAATGGATTTACAGATGATCTCAATACTAATTATGGGTGACTTGTCAATTAATTATAATAAATGCTATGCCTAAATTGCTCAATTAAGCAATTATTTTCAATATTATAAAAGGTTACCTGTCCGTTGAAAATCAAGTAGGGTTTTAAATGTAGAAGACAATATGCGTGTGTGTGTTCTAATAGAAAGGATTATGACAACCAGTATGTGGGTTGGGCACTTTGGAGGTCCATATGCAACCAAAACCGGAGACAGCCTCATGGCTCCTTGATCCTAGAGCTTTATCCTCAAAACATTTTTATTATTTTTAAAACAACTTTATGCGATAATATTAGAAGGCAATGAATTATGTGCAGATCACTTGTTTTTTTGGCAGGAAAAAAGATATGGGAGCAGCTAAGCAAATATAATGAAAAAAAAAAAAATTAAAGGCTTTTTTTCTATAATGCGTTACTAGAAACATTATTGGAGGCCCTTGTCCAAATTATGGACTTCTGATGATAAAACTATTTTTTGACGAGATCTCCTGTTGATACTGTTGGTGGGTCAATGCTAATTAATATATTGCTTTTTCTTGTTAAGCCCTTCTCTCTTACCAACTAGTACTATACTAAAGGTCCTGCATACAATATATTCCTTTCCCATAAACAATATAGATATGACTTTCAAAGCTGATCAGCTCACACTCAAATTTAATTGCATGCCCTTCTACCGAAAAAAAAAAGCGTAAATAAATAAAATTAAATTTTTTATATGATGCGGTATCGCCGATAAGCATGGCTTCTATCATCTCTTTCTTTCTTTCTTTTTTTTTTTGGAGGATGCTTCTACCATCTTATACGGATCATAATTCGTGAAAACAACCATCTTCAGAAAAGAAAAAAAAATTGTGAAAACTATTACGGCTTTTAATTATTTTACCAAGACTTGACAAGGCAAAAGACATGGCTAACATTGTTTAACAAACTTGATTGTACTCCGAGTATTAGTAATAACTAGGTTTACTGACAGTTTTTTGTTAATTTTCTTTTCCTTTTTTTTTTTAATTTTCAAGTGTTAATCATTTTAGCTTTTATATTTTTCCCCACTTATGGTTGCAAGAGTAATCTAGTAGTAAATCCATATCCGACTAGACTCTATTACAAGATGAAGAGTTCGAATTTAAAAAAATGATAATATCTTTCTCTATGTCCATCTGGGCAAAGAACCCGATTAAGTAACCAAGGTTAATATATATATTTCATAGCCTTTTCATGATAATTTATAGCGTGTTTGGCTGCTTTAATGTAAAATTCTTGCATGCTATCATATTTTTAATCAAAATTAGTTTTAACCAATACTCTTAAACACCCTGTTAATTTTTTTTTTAAACACCCTATTAATTTGGTTGAGTATTCTGTGGTTGTGGCCGGGCAACAGATCTACGGTAGGGCAGCTAATTACGTTTTACCAAACCAGAGAGACATAATTTCTAACATTTCTGAACGCAATAAGTATCATTTTCAAATTGATACTTTCTTTTTTTCATTTTTCTTTTTTCTTTAAGTAATATATATATATATATATATTAGCCTCATCAAAGTCTACTCGCGAGCACACGTTTTTGTGAAGTGACACCAACAAGACATCGCCGACCTTTCCTTGACAAGTTTTCATATTTACCTGGAAGAGGGTTAAGGAGCCGAAAGAAATTACGACATCATCACAAACAATTATCAGGGTTATTACTATAATTTGATGGACATCTTTTTTATTCTTTTTCGTTTTTTTTGAACTGATATTTTGATGGACATCTAACGAGTATAGTTAGTCAATTTGATTATATATAAGAAATGTGACATGACCATATATGTCTTTCTTTTTCTTGGCTTGACAATTTTGAGAAAGGGAAGAAAAATTCTCACAATTAGACATATATATGTAATTGCATTACTGCCTATTGTTTTCGTTCAGTATTTTTTGGATAGTTCTATTCGCACTCCTACTAAACTATTTGCACTCTTTTTGAAAATAAAATTTTCATATTACAATAAGACCCTTCAATAAAATGACAAAAAAGACAACCATAATTGATCTTTTTTCCTTTCACACACCTATATATGTCATCTCTCTAAATAAGCAAGCTCTTAATGCATAAATTTTTTATGACAAAACCCTAATTTTTACTACTTAATGACTATTCTAAAAAATAAAACAGAAGTCGTTAAATCTTCTTTATTATTCACCACAATTATTCCTTTATCATTTTTTGTTTATTGTTGGAAGAAATACGAGAATAGATCAAAATAGGTTATGTTGAAAGCAATAAGTTTGCAAACTTATTGAATTAATATAGTATCATCAAGTAGCTTACATGATTGTTTATTAATTTGCTTTTTTTTTTACTAAATTAGTACATATAATAATAAATAAATAATATTTTTTAGAAAATATAATTAGTAGATATAATATTTTTTTAATAAATTGTAATGAATATGTATACAATTTTTTATTTAAAAAATTCCTTTATATATAAAAATGCTTCTTGCTTAAATCTTAAAAAAAAAAAAAAAGAGAAAGATAGAGAATTAAGAATTTTAAAATAATGAAAAATAAAATGGTGGGTGTTGTGAATATTCATAAGAGCACAAAATCATAGACAAATAATAAAGAGTGGGTATAAAGTATCGTTCTGACGAGAATTGTGTTAATCTAGCTAAGTACCAAAATTAGTTAACTTTAAAATTATTTGAATAATCAAAAATAAAATTGAAAAATAATAAAACAAAAATATAAATGATAACCTATATAAATAAAAGGGTAGGGCATCTAATTTCATCTAAATTAATCACGTCCAAATTACCTAGTTTAATTAATCAAAATTTATTCTTATGCTAACACCGAATTTCTCTAATTTAATTATTAAGCTTTCTCAAGCATCAATAATCATATTCCAAACATGCAAATCCTACATCTCTGTCAAGATTTTAAGATATTGAAATTCATTAAGAACAAGAAATCACAAATGTTGCACTAGACTCATAATTATCTCAAACTTATGATATTCTAATTATATTTCAATCATGGTTTAATTCGATTATCACTTCTCAGTCTCAAATCAAATCACAAATCATGCAATTATTGGTGCCTAACAATCGCAAGCATTATGCACAATTGAAACACTCAGCATATTAATGAATAAACCTCAAATTAATTAAAACTAAAATAAAAATTGAATAATCATAATTCGGCTACATCGTAGCCCCAGAAAAGGGAATTTAGCTCATAATGGAATTAACAAAAATCCTAATGAAAGTCTTAAACATAACGAGATATAAAAAAGAACTGGAATTTTGGATAATAATTGCTATGTTCTGTCTCTGGATTTTACTGTTTTTCTTCTTTGAAGCACTAAGCTTCTCTCCTTTTAATTGCAGTATTCTCTCTATCTAAACATCTCTTTTTGAAACTGTAAAGAGTCCTATTTTTAGTCTTAGGTCAAATGGATAACTTAGAGATCACAAAAACCTAGATTCAAAATTTTATCATACGAGCGCCTAGGCGCTAGGTTTTGGGCGCCTAGGCGCTCAATCAAGATTCGCCAAACAACATCCAAATGGCGTCTAGCTATTTTTCTCTTGGGTTTTTGTACTAAAATTTGCTCTAAATGACGCATAGGTGCCCGATTTCCTTCTTTTTCAATCCCTTTGTCTTCTCAAGCTCTTTTGGCACTGAAAGATCACCGAAAAACTTTTTTCCTCTAAAATCTATAAAACAAAACAAAATAAAGTAAAAAACTCTAAAAGTTACCCAAGAACTAATAAAATAATAAGTTAAAAAATCTAAGAAAGTAGTATAAAACAAACTTATTAGTGGGTGCGAAAAGAAAAATAAGATAAAAGAAAGAATAATTTTAGAGATAGTTGTGGAACTATAAGGGGGTATAATAAGTAAATTTATTTATTTCAACATTACAAGGGGTGTATTTAGGAGGTGGTGTGAAGAGTTAAAAGAGAGAATACAAATTGAATCACCCTTTTTTTAAGAGTTGAGGAGAGGATATTTTTGGTTTGTATCCGCAACTAGGCAAGCCATACCCAAAAGAAAATCTTTTGTTTTTTTTTTTCCCTTAAACAAAATAGTAATTATTGGTACCAACTTGCTTTCATATCTCTTGTCCATCTAAAATTCTTAGGGTTCACCAATAGAATGAAAAGGATTTGGCTCAATTATACTTAAAAGACTGTCCATATGAGAGGGATCCTAAAATGAGACTAAAGTATTGAACCCTAGGAGCATTCTAAAAGGATCCCATGAAAGAAATGCATCCTTACCATCGGCCAATATATTAGTGGTGCCAAAAGCAATCTTTCTATATTCAAGAACATGTCTTACCTTAAAAAAATAATAATAATAAACAAATAATATTTATTCTAGTTGTTATCTCATCTTTGTATGTGAAGATTTGTGGGAATCTTTAGCCCATGGAAGATCTCTTCCATTCTAACAAACGCACCTACTATATGCTTTTGCCTCCGTTAATATTTTAACGTCATTTATTTCGTCTGAGGCAAAGGTTGACGAGAGACAGCAGCTTGAACAAAATAATAATATTAATCCTATAAAAATGTTTCCTTTAAACAAGAGAAAAAAAATTTGGCCTCCTTCCAATATATTTCGTCTACATAAAATAACAATAATAATTGCCACCAACAGAACATAATCCTACAGGATCTGATCAAGATCATCCCCACTCGTGCTTCGGTGGAACCCAATATTCTCGCCAGCAATAATATGGGAAAAGGGCGTTCGAGAAGAAAATTATTAGCACCTAATTTGGATAACAAAAATGAGGATGATTATAGGAAGAGGATGATGCACAGAGAAATCGAGAGGCAAAGAAGAAAAGAAATGGCTGCCCTTCACGCAGGTCTCAGATCCCTAATCCCTCTTGAATATATCAAGGTAAAATTAAAAATAATTAATTTCTTTCATTCTTCTCTTTCAACTTTTTTTTTTTAATTTTTTTGAAGGGTTCTTCCTATTCCTCAGGTTACCTATATTAATTATTTCTACACCAAAAAAAATAAAAAACCCCACACATAAGAATCCCCAATCGGTCTTTTTTTAGGACGGTGTTTAGTCCTAATTCTCGGTTTAATTGATAATTTGTTTTTGAGTTATTATTCTTATTATTTTCTGAATGGAGTTATATTTGTACTCCTTGTTCTTTTCCTTTTTTTTATTGGGGGTAAGATTAATTAGCCAAACCGTCCTCAAACCAACATGTCATGCGTTTTTCTTATTCTTCTTCTTTTTTTTTTTCAATTTTCTTGAAATTATACTATTTTTTTCTTATATGCTTTCTTTTCTAATGCTAGTTGTACTCTCTTATCATTGACGAAAATCAATTTTTCTCTGATTATGTAGTTTGTTCCAAAGGTACTTACTAACTATAGTACATGACTTAATAAGTATGCTTTATATGTTTTTATTTTTCAGGGAAAACGTTCAATGTCAGATCACATGAATGGAGCTGTGAACTACATCAAGCGGTTGCAGACAAGAATCTCGGAATTGAGTGCCCGGAGAGATGACCTAATTAAGAATTCCAATTCGAAAACTGTAGGCTCAGCAATCACAAACAACGGCGCAACGAGCTCATGCCTCGCAGTCCATGCATGCCCCATCGGCGTTGAAGTTGTCTTTAGCTCCAACATGGGGCATGGTTTGCCCCTTTCAAGACTGCTGCAACTACTGCTTGAACAAGGACATACAATACTTAGCTGTGTTACTACCAAAGTATCTGATATCCGGCTATTGCACACCATCCAAGCCGAGGTACATGGTTACAAATAAACCGTATTTTACTGAGCTTAGCTTAGGGCTATTACTTACAATCTACGTATGAAAATGACAGGTTGCTGATCTAGAATGTATCAAAATACCCGAGCTGCAACGATTTCTAAACGAAACGGTCTCCGTGTGGAATAAATCTCCCTAGTAGTAATGCATGATCTTCCTTCAGATTTTCTTGGAACCTCCGTAGATATGTTAAATATTCTAACTTTTTGTCTGTGGCACTGAATTTTCCCTAGACGATTCTGATCATCAACCCTTTTGTCCAGGTTTTGTTTTCTTTTTGTAAAATTTGACAAGAATGTTAGCTAGTCCTACTATATATACGAAGAAGCATAATATACATGCATGCATAATTGCACATATATGTTTGCATGTATGTGTGTATCTGTGTGAATGTGTCTATGTATATGTGCGCGCGCGTGTATGGTCAGGTGCATGATAATCTAACTTGTCGAAAATAAACCTATGAGAAATATGCATGCTTTTAGTGACTGATCAGATGGAAGATTTGGCATACTAGGTATAATACTCCATAATGTTCAAATTTATAATCTAACAAATTCCAAAATATTTACTGTTTGTGTGCTTTGGAAGATCAATTAAACCGGCCTATTCTTAAAATAATTAAGCACTCAATCTACAACATTGCACCCTCTTCGATTTTATTTATTAATTTTTTTTTGTAATTGCGTATCTTAAAATTATTGTATTTATTTAGTTATAAAGAGAGGAGAATATTTTTCTTTTTCCATTAATACTTCGTTAGAAACAAAAATAGAGAGTTGTTTGATACCCTTGTAGTACTTAACTCCAAATGATCAAGGTTTTACATATTTGATCAAGCATCATATATGCGCTTATTCGGATCATTAGTTAGTTGTCCATCCTTTGTATTCATTTATCTTTCCATTGGCTTCCTAATTTTGTTTCTTTTAATTCTTTTCCTTTAAAATATTGAAGTGGGAAACTTAATGTGGGATAGGGCGGTTACTAGATGACAAGGTAATTCGGATGTTTTCTTTTGATATGCATTGTGTATGTCAATATATATCTATGTATCTATCACACACGCACATTTGATTTTTCATGCAACAGCTGTTTACTTCATTGATATGGAGGTTTGAACTGGTATAGTCTAAAAAACTCTCACATGCATGCAACAGTTTAAAGTAAAAATATATTAAAGTATAAAATTATCAAAGATTATAGTGTTTAAGTTTCAATTTAGTTTCCTAACACTCCCATTAGTCCTTGGCTTTGAGCTTCCAGTACTGAAAGATGCACGCTTTTGCTGTGGGATATTTTCACCCAACTTAGATACTGCAAGTAACATATTCTTCTTTCCATTATAGAGCCTATATTTTTAGGACACAAAAATAAGACAAATTTATTACTCAAGACTTTTTTTAAGTGAAAATTAGAAATTACATAAACATCAGCTAAACCAATCGGATTAATTGTCTCCTTCCCTAACTGTTAGGCCGTTTGGTCTATAAATTAAAAAAAAAAATGAACCAAAATTAGAATTTTATACGAGATCAATATATGCTGTAGCAAAAAGACAAATTATGGTTTCGAAGAAAAGTACATCGTGGAAGCCGAGCAAACTTGCATGTCTCTATAGCCTCTTCACATAGCTGCGCCTTGTCGGCAAAGTTGGCATAGTGTAACTAGGATTTTGATTTTTCTCTGTGCATGTTCAGACGAAAGGACGAACATTTTTCAAGTACTGGTAGTTAAATTCTAAATCAAGTTGACTTTTTTAAATCGAGTTGAACACAGAAAGAGATTATTGCATGCAATATTCGTGCTCCTTATGTTATATTTTTTGTCAAGAAATTGTTGGGTAGAATAGAATTGACTGTAGATTACAGAATCCTGTGACACAGGACTTGTAAGAAAGAAGCATAGGAAAATTATGACAAGGACTTGTGAGAAAGAAGCATAGGAAAATTATGACAATCTGCATCGCTAACAAGCTCTTTAACATCCTGCTGGAGGAAAAAAAGCGGGAAATTATTGTAGAATGATGACTAAAAAGGAATTTTATGCCATGTTTTGGCAAGTAGTGGAGTGGCGGATGAAGAATAAATATTGAGAAGGGATACGTGTTCTTATTTAATTTTTAAATATTATAATGTTATCATTTTTTTTTTAAAAAAAAAAGATAAATTGTTTCAATAGTTTTTAATCTTCTCTGAAAGTGAACATTTAGTCCCAACCTTTTATTTTGATTTATTAGTCGCTAACCTTTTATTTTAGTTAAATTTAATAGTTAAACAGTTAAATTTGGATGAAAAATGTGACAAAATGGTCCCAAAGTTATAAAAAAGTGACAAATTGGTCCCAAAATTAACGATTGGACCAATAAATTGGTCCCTCGGCAACTAAAATGAAAAATTGGAGACTAAAATCATACTTTCGTGAAAGAATAGAGACTAACGTAGAAAATTACCCCTAAAAATTAGATTTATCTTTATTTTGTAAAAAAATAATTATTATCTTCACTCAATAATTGAAAGATATTGCTCCCAAACTTATCTGTCAATACACAATAATAAAATTCTATGCATGAATCATTTAATAAAATGCTCTATTATTTTCCTGGGGCACTGCAAAATAAAAAATAAAAAAATCTGTCGTCGCCATTGTTTCCAACGTCTTAGCCCATACATGACTGTTTTGGAGAGTTCACATATGTGAAACCTTTTTGTCGAGGAAGTCTATGGATCTTGGACTTTGAATATAGCATTGTGAAATAGGATCAAACTTAATTATACTCGTGAAAAACAATTGTTCATGAGCTAAGTTTTTGAATGAGTCAAATGTCATAGCATTCACATTATTCTTGGTTTGTCTTAAGTTATTGTTATTTTTCAGTTATAGCTAAGCATATAGAGGAAAATAAAAAGGTTTGAATATAAAATAGCAAGTCTTGTCTCCTATTGTTTTGCTTCTTAAATAATTCAAAATCGTTGAAGCAACCAAGAAACGTCGAGCTAGAAAGACAAAACAGAGAAAAGCAAAAGTAATGAAAATCAATTTTTATCCTTCCTTTTTTTTTTTTTTAATGATATTGACTCAAATGCGTATCAAGCTCGCAACGCATCTTCAAAGTTTGTCGCTATTGTGGAAGTGGTAATAATGTTCATGGAGACAGGCAAGCTTTGAGATGACAACATTTGCAATCGTCTATGAGGAGCTACAGCAGAGATCGATATTGGTTACATTGTTGTAAGAGGTTAATTGTCATTATGCATAATTAGAGTATCTGGGAACCAAATTAAAACTTAAAGTTAAAACTTAAACACCGTAACATGTAAGTACTTTATATTATAGAAAATTTTTGCTTTACACTATATCAATTGAAACGATATTGCCAAACAAAACAATGTAAGTTTCAAAGAAAAAAATGGAGCTTGGATATATATCATTGTCTTTGGATTAGGGGTTGTGCCTATATTAAAAAAAATGAAATTAAACCTAGTCTCCATTTTCCTCCAGTGCAATGATGGCTCTCGCATTTTTAAGTTTGATCCGGTTAGGATGTGCTAGTTGTGTGTGATGTAAATTATTTCTTCTCAGAGTTTATTTTTAAAAGAAATAAAAGATATATGGCTGTAGCTAGCATCATGCACTATACCGGCCACGTGATTTTT
>CAMOHE010043504.1:0-26915 GCA_946598075.1 Artocarpus hirsutus | reverse complement strand
CAGATTATTGACATTCGCATAACTTGGGTAATCATAATGTCTTGCTAGAGGCCGCTTATGATTTGTGGGCTAGAAATAGAATTATAAGTCCACTACCAACGTTATGTGAACCTACAAGGTCGCACACTTAGAATAGATCAAGAACAAATTTTTGGTTAACTATGTCTAGGTTCAATGAACCTGATAATGTCCAGATTCGATGGACTAGATATGTCTACGTTCATTGAATTTGACATTATCTAGATTATCTAAATCATATTCGAATTACTGACATTATCTAGATTTTCTGAATCAGATTTGAATTACAGACATTATCTAGATTATCTGAGTCATATTCGAATTACAGTTTACCCTATTGACAATCTGACTCTATCTCGAAGTCAATAGATATATATATATCTGCTTTAGGGTTTTTAGCCGAATGAAGAAGAAAGAAGGTGTTCTATCATTCTAAAAGGGCGAAAAATATTAAAACCCTAAAATTAGAGAGAGTCTTTTAACGCAAAAGAGAGGGTGCTAGCACACCAATTCATTTTTTGAGAGAGTCTACTTGTGTGGATACCTACAGAGGGCGTTGCTCTAAGTAACAACGTCTGAATCCAATCCCAAATACTAAAAGCTCGAGTTAGGGTGTCATTGGAGTGAACCCGCTCTCTCCCTTTGAGAATCTTGCCTTTTTGTCATCTTGGTAAGATTCTATGACTTTCTAATCAATCTAATCGAATTGCATGGATCCTACGAGGGTTTTGTGGGAATTAATTTTTAATTTTCTATTGCGTATTTGAATCATAAAATCCAACAAAACCCAACATTGATATTTGACTTGGACCACATTTGAGGCTTCAGCAGCCACCTGTTATTTCGTGATGGCATAGATGCAGGCATTTGTAGGTGGGGCTCAAGTTTTCCTTGACTAATCAGTGGCCCTTCAAGGGAGGCTTGCATTTGATGGAGCTGGGCTGGAAGAGCTCTCTGTGGGGCCTGAGCATTCGTCTGGTTCGGACAGTTCTTAGAGAAATGACCTTATTGTCCATAGATAAAACACTAGTTAGTTCCCTGATGACATTCTCAAGGATGATTCCTTCCACATTTGGTGCATGGTTGAAACTGCATGTTGTAGTTGTTGGGTTGGCTGCCATTAAACCTCTTGTTGCCTTGGCTCTGCTGGTTCTAAGAATTGCCCTTCCTCTTATTATTCCTCCAGTGTTGGTTGTTGTTGTTGTTGTTGTTGTTGCTATTGCTATTGTTCTGATGTGGGGGGCGATTCTGGTTGTTTGCATTGTAGGCTGGCTGACCTGACTGAGGCTGATTCCTTCTTAACTTTGGCAGGTGGAACTTAGCATGTTGGGCCCTCAAAACAACTTGCTCCTGGCTGCTGGGTGGACTTGCCCCATCAACAATAACAGCAATCTCTGGCCTAAGGACTCTGATCAACCTTCTTACCCTTCCGCTTTCATCATTACCCATTCCTGGGCAAAGGCAAGCTAGCTAGTCAAACTTTGCCACCACATCTGTAACAGACATATCTCCTTGGCGTAGATTCTCAAACTCATCGTAGTGCTTCCTAGTAATATTCATGTGGAAGAACTTCGAATTGAACTCATGAACGAAGTCAGCTCATATCATTTCATCAATGTTCCTGCTTTGTTCAATGCCTTCCCACCAAATCCTGGCCTCCATGGTAAGATAGTACGATGCACAAAGAACCTTCTCGTTATCTGTGAAGCCCATTAGTTTCAAAGTGGCTTCAATTGTCTTTAGCCATCCTTGTGCAATCAGTGGATCCTTAGAACCTTTAAAGTCTGTTGGCTTAACTCTCTTCCATCTTACTAAAAGTGGTTCCTGATAGGCTGCTCTGGGTTCAGTAGTAGGAGCCAGAACTTCATTGACTTGTGGCTGGGGAGGAGGAGGAGGAGGAGGCACATCATTGCCTTGTCATTCGTCGTTGCGGCCATTGGCCCTTAATTCAGCAATCTCTCTTCTTTGCCCTTCTAGTTGCCTTTGCAACTTAGCAATCATCGTCATCAACCTCTCGTTGGTCTGGGTGCGGGTTTGCATTCTTCTATGGCTGTCCATAGTTAATTTCCTAAAAGAGTTAGGATTTTAGGAACAATTTTCTACTCTATGAGAAAGGTTTTCACTACTAGGCATTATGATTAAACATCTAAACCTTATTCTTATCATCATACTTGTATCTTATCATTAAACTTTAAAACATACTTACTTGAAGGACTTGGACTGACGTATGGCGATATGAATTGAAAACATAAATTCGCTCTGATACCAAAGCCTGTGACGTCCAACACCTCCCTTACGGACGTCACAGATGTCATTACATTCGTTTTGTAATGCTTTTATTTATAAGATAAACTATTTGATAAAAAGGTAATTTGAAAACATAACCCAAGATTCATGCATTTTTTTTTTTAAATATATGCATAGATGTAGAATATATATTACTCAATTATAAACACACATTAAATAGTTTATCAATACCAAAGCAAACTGAACAAACTTTTGAACACTTCTTTAAAATCTGCATACATAGTTTGGCAGGCCGAACTTAAGACTTCAGCAAGCCGAACTCAACCGGCAGGCCGAAGGTCATCCATCGGCAGGCCACCTGAGGCTTTGCAAAATAGGGTTATAAAATTAATAAGATCGGCAGGCTGATACAGGGCATTCGACAAGCCGATCCTTACTTCAACAGTCTGACCAGTAATGGTCGACAGACCGACCGACAGTTAAAATCCATTTCGTAAAACAAATCTCAAAGAATGTGGAAGTCATATGATAAAACTATAAAGTTAAAATGTCATAGTTTAAATCTTAAAAGTCCGTCAAATAAACATACTCTAAAAATTATAAAACATAGTTCATAAATTTTAAAAAGGGAACTCCATCCTTGGTTTTTTTCATTTGCAATCATCGTCTTTAGCTCACATGCCTGTCAGTGTCCTCCACCTATTCCATAACTCTCTTACCTTTATCTGCAATATGATGTAAAATTGAATAACCTAATGCTTAGTAAGTACATTTAAATCTCACAACTTAAAACATTTTATGAACATCATCATCATAATAGTGCACTAGGCACATTTCATAAGGAACATATCTTTCATTACATTGTCCATATTAAAACTTTATTCATTTTATCTTAAGGGCCCAAGTGTTGCACCATAAACATCATCATCATGGCGCGCCGTCATGAGAGGTGAGGGGTAGCTAATCCCAAACCAAACATGACATCATATCATAACTTAACATATCATTGGTTGTGCAACACTTATTTAGGTGATACATATATACATGTTTATACTTTCATGCTTTGAAAAAAATTATCATCAAAACATGCATAAAGTTTCATACCTTAAAAACTTCATAATAATACTTCATGTAAAATCATCAGGAGAAATCATCTAAAACCATCATGAACATAGATTTCAAACTTTTCATAAACTCAACATCATAAACATAATTTCATACTTTCACAATCCATATCATGTTGCAGGTGAGAATGTACTTGCATCAATAAGATTACTTAACCTTAATTTGTTGGTGACGACACCGCGGTCTTGATGTGCTCACTTCATATTGTGTTCATGTCATACATTCATTAAAAACAACAATTAACATATATTTTCAATGAATTAACCTCCACAACATGACATCCATTACCTTATAACTTTATTACATATTTCATTAACCATAAATCATTAGAACAAAACTATCAACAAAAACATTTTCTAACCTCCATGAATTCTTAATTCAATAACTCAACACTCATAGTCAATTAGGGTATCAAATTTGGCAGGAACAAAGATAACACATGCACATATTACCATGACTATTTATTAGTCATAAAAATTTCATTTAATATCTAAAACAAGTCATACATATCATAACATGAAAGCTGCCAGCAGTAGTTAGGTAGTAAACAACTCATAACTCAGGTCCATTTATCACAATATTCATGCTATAGAAACTCTACAAAAATTATCACATATATCAGACACCTAGAATTATAACATATCCAAAAATCACCTTCAAATAAGATCTAAACAGTTCAAACCGTGCATTAGAATGCAGAGACCAAAAATAACTTCCTATGTGTAAGCAGTGAGTTACATACATTTATCATATTCCAAAAATTAAAAATAAAATTATTTAAACTCCAAAAATTCTTATGACAACCCTTTTAACGTATAATTATAGAAGCACAAAAAAATATTTTATCACCAAATAAATTCATTAATCATACAAACAACATTACACAATAAAAGTTCAACAATTTAGCAATAAAACAGTCTAAAAACCTAACTTCAATAAAAATTCCATATCACATAAGACATACATCATATCATCGCCAAAATTTCCAGCCCATAACTTAACATATTCTGAACATATTTGCCAAATTTCGTGAAAAATAACATTTATTTGCCCCTTGAACAAAAACTACATTAATGTGCACATAAACAATCAGCAATAATTTTTGTGGGTGGCAGAGAGAAGAAAAATCATATCTTAACATATAAAAATATAATTGAAGTGAAATTTTGAGGATTAGCACATAACACATACATGAATAACATATTAAAAATTCAGAGCAAAACGAAATTCCTAGGCTAAGATATAGCTGTCGGGTTAAGGAGAAGAAATACTAAAAAGAAAAAAATGAGCCCTTACCTTAAGACGATTTCTTCTCAAAACTCCTTTGAATTAACACCAAAGATATTTCAATATTCATTCAAATTATAGTAGAGGAATAGAGAGGAAGAGGAGGGAAAAGAACGTGAAGAAGAGAAAGGGTGAGAGAGAGAGAGAGTCTGCTTTTATGTGAAAATGAAAATGGCATAAAAAAGGGGAGAGATATTATCTCTTTAATTTCATAAATTTTTCTAGCTAAAATTGGGCTAATTGCGCGGGGAATGGAAAGGATTAGGGGAATAATAAGAAAAAGTCAATCAATCATTCTAACTCAACATATTTCACAATTTCAAAGGAGGAAACTATATCAATTAAATCCTAATCAATTAAAAGTCAACTATTTCATTTCCTTAATTGAGGATCTCAATCCAAAAATATGCTAATCAATCAAAAATCATCATCCAATCATCTCAATCACCAATTTTGAAAGATTTTTGCTGATTGCTCGTCAGCAGTCTTTGGCCTACCGATTGCTAAGTTTGGCCTGCCAAAGGTTTGAGGTCCAGCCTGCCGATTATATTCATCGGCCTACCATTTCATGAGAGTCATTTCAGTCTACTGAACTAAATGGTTCGGCCTGCCGATCTGCCCTAACATACTAGAATTCATCAAAACGTTAATTATCACAAAATTATTATTAAACATACAACATTAATAACATGAACACTTTGAGTATATCGATTCCATGAGACCGTCACCTGTCATAACACTTAAAATAAAATGGTTAGTACCATCATAACACATATCATTGAAGAAATCACTTAACGTCGTCACTCATTTGTCATAACCCATTACATGAAAATCAACAGGTGCTACAACAAACTCCACATAATATTCTGCTGGCACACCAAGAGTATCCAGCTATTTTACAATCAAATCTAGCCAATACTCAGCTACTTGCGGGTCCCCTTTTCTATTGATGATCGGAACAAATGCATGCTAGAATTCCTTAAAGTACGTAGGCCGATGACTGGCCTCAGATTCCTTCAGTCTTGCCCTTCTATCATCTGCCGAAATGCAGAAAACATGGCCCTTATCATGCCCTCGTCATTTCCAAACTCGGCGTCAATTGTCGAACGACGTCTAGGTGCCATTCTCTCACTTTGAAAATAAAATTTGGGCTGTCAGTGGTATTTCATTGTCGTACCTATGTGTGCACAATTCCCAAGGTTCATAACCTTAAGCTCTAATACCATTCTATCACGCCCCAGAGTACAGGAGGTGACGTGGTAGGTTAATTAAGTAGAAATTTTAATTAAACACGAGTTAAAGAAATTAATTAATTAAGAAATAGTGATAATTTTAAAATCCTTTTTAAACAAACATTTATGATAATTAAACAAATAAGATAAAAATGAAATGAAATAAAATAATAAAGAATAAGGGAATATGTGTTGGGTCCCACTGACCCACAACTTGTGCACACACATAGTACAGATAATATTATATTACAACTACAGTCCAAAGCAAAAGAGAAAGTTAAAGTTATACATGCCTTAAATTATCCGTACAACCTAACAAAGTCTTCTATTGGTCGTAGGTCTGATCTACAGACTCTTCTCTGATCCTAAGCTGAAATCTACCTAAAGGGGGAAAGATTTTAAAACAAATAAAAGGTGAGTGAGTGAAAGGCTCAGTAAGACTATATTTTAACATATTTACTTTCAAAGTAAATTTCATTATTTAGGAAATTACTTGAAAAGTAAACTTAAATAAATGAATAAATAAATTCAATAAAATTAATCTTACCAAATTCAAGTATTAACTGACTAGAAAGAATGTCATTTTTTTCTTTTCCTGGACAAACCATATATAAAACACCACCGCAGTGGCCCAGCTGGGTTTCGAGACCTGCCCCTAAGGTCGCACACTACACGACCCAATCTCTGATATAGCATCATGCCCATATACACATATATATCTTTTTATAATCATTAAAATCAAATTTACCAAGTATTTCATTTGCATTCATTATGGGGTTTATTATAAAAATCACCTCAGTCTACGGTACATGAAATTGCCCAATGAAAATCTTTTTTAGTCAATCATTGGAAACATTTTGATAAAAATCATTTTTTTGGCCAATGACATTTAAAAACTAGGTTACAAAGAAGAGGGGTAGAAGTCCTACCTCAATACTCATGCCAGTGTCCCACATCGTAATCCCAGTCTGCTACATATCAGCTCTGCAGAACCATGAGTAACCTTAAATATATAAACTAAGTCTATCAATATCTAGTTTAAGATAATCTACCTTGCTAAACTATTTCATGGTGTCCTAGTATGCCATTTAAGTTTATAAAATCATTTTACAAAGTCAAAATCTCAATCGGAGTTTAAAACGGTGAAAACGGGTGAAAAATAACAAAATTTCATCATGCCCGGTTGGCCCACCGGTCACACTAGTTCGGCCGGCTGAACCTCACAATTCGACCTACTAGAAAACCAAGTCTGGTTGGCCAAACTTTTCCAAGTTTGGCCTGCTAGTCGTATGAATTTGGCCTGTCGAACTCATAAATCTGGTCTGCCGAACATGAAGTTCGGCCTACCGAATTAAAAAATTCCAAAATTTTCTAGGCACTTCGGCCTTCCCTAGCCCAAATCTTCATTTCAACCTGTTTTTCTCAATTCTCAAGCATGGAAAACATTTATAGATAATAGAAAAATAATATAAAACACTTTTGGACCAATTTAAACAAGATTTGCACAATGATTTTGAATAAATCCAAAAATAGGAAAAAATAGAGAAAAATGAAAAATCTTGGTTTAAATCCATTTTTCTTCAAACTAAGCTTAGATTATAGTTATTCTAAGTTCCTCTAACTTAGATTAAAGGTTTTCTAAGCTTAAATGAGCTTAGATTTCAAAATACAAGAAAATTGAAAAATTGAAAGAGTTTTGAAAATTTAAAAACTAACCTTGGATTAAGCTTTAAATCATGTTTTTGGTTGCTCAATCATGCTTCCGAGCCTCTAATCCACTAATCCAAAGCTTGGGCTTGTTTTTTTATTCAAAAATTTTGAGAGAAAGAGAGACGGAGAGAAGAGAGAGAGACAAGTGAGAGAGAGAGGGAAAGAGTGAGATTGAGCGTGGGAGGGAGAGAGGAAGAGAGAGAGAGGTGTAAATAGAGAGAGAAATGGACGGTTTTACTATGTGGAAACCATGTGGCACCCACGATTTTGTAAAATGAGATATATTCGACTTTTGGACAAATTATTTTGTTCCAAATATTCAAAATAACAATTAAAATAATTAAGAGTAATTAAAAGTCATTAAAATAATCAAAGACAACTTAAATCTAGAAATTTCACAATATGATCAAATTAAGTTTAAAACATTTATTATGCACACTAGCTACCATTTTACACACTAATAACATTTAATTAATTTTGGGGCGTTACAAGCGGCCAGGGGGTAGGTGAAGGCGAAGGGGCAAGTGGGGGGCTAGGGCGAGGGCCGAGGGTGGTGGGTGGGGGCGAGGGTGCCGGTGGGGGGTGGGTCTTAGTGGGGGAAAGGGGAGAGGGTTTGGTGGGGGGGGCGCAGGGCGAGGGGAGAAAGAAAGGGAGGAGGAAGAGTAGAGAAAGGGAGGGAGGCGGGTGGGGGCGGCCGCTGGGGCAACGGGTAAGGTGAGGGGTGGTCGTAGTGGGGGAGGGGGCAAGGGCGAGAGAAGAGAGAGAGGGAAGGGGTGGGTGGGGGGCCTAGGGCGAGGGGCGAGGGAGGCCGTGGGTGGGTGGGGCGAAGGGGGAGGTTGGGGGGGTCGTAGTGGGGGGGGCAAGGGCGAGGGGAGAGAGAGAGGGAGGGGGAAAAGGAGAGAGAGGGAGGGGGAGCTTACCGGCGACGAGTAGGAGATGGCGGCGGAGGCGACGACGATGGAGGTGATGGCAGTAGAGAGAGATAAGGATTTTAGAGAGAGAGAAAGAGGGATTTTAGAGAGACAGAGAGGAATTTTGGAGAGAGACAGCGCACACTCAAAATAGGGGGTAGGAGCGAATTTCAAAAATTTAAAGGGGCAAAATTATGCTTCCATGATGGTTTTTACAAAAACCATCGTGGAAGCTTTAACATTCCACGATAGTTTTTGCAAAAACCATCGTGGAAGCCTAAATTTCACAATAGTTTTTGTAAAAACTATCGTGGAAACTTATAGCACGTGATAAACTATAACATGCCATAATGGTTTTGTCAAAAACCGTCGTGAAAACCCAAAGACTAAAAAATGCTATCATAAACTGTAGCATTCCACGATGGTTTTTGCAAAAACCGTCGTGGAAACCTATTATAGAGGATGCTATGACAAACAACATTCCATGACAGTTTTTACAAAAACCGTCATGGAATCTTATCATTCCACGATAGTTTTTGCTAAAAGCATCGTACAAAATTGTGTAAAATATTTCTTAGACATAATTTTCTTTGCTGCCTAGGGTAGCCAGCCGTGTGTTAAGCATCCAATGGCCCAAAATGTAAACTTTTTCATTTTTTTTACCATAAATATAACTACAGATAGATATACAAAACCCTTAAAAAAAGATGAAAAATGAAAGAAAATAATTAAAGAAAAATGTTAAAATAAATTAACATAAATTGCTTATAGATGCTCATTTTTTTATCTTTTTTTTTTCATTGGTTCCTTAATACATATCCATTCCACATCTTCACAGAACAAGTGCGAAACATCATCTTCAAAATTATCAATCTCTTCAACCAGTGGCAATCCCTTTGTGAATGAAAGGATGTCTGTGCAACCTCGGCAACTTCTTCACTGTCAATAACTATTCTTGACTTTGTCGAGATGACTAGAGACAACTTCTTGTCTTGGGTATTTGTAGTATAAAAAACTTGGATTACTTGTGGTGCCATAATGAAAGATCATTCCTGTATCCCAATCTTCTAAAGTCAACCCCCGTGATGCCGTCATCATTGTTCTTAACATAGTTATTGTTAGCCCACTAGCACTTAAAAAGTGCTATGCGTAATCCCCCATAATCAAGTTCCCAAATATCTTCAATGAAACCAAAGTAGTTCATGGTCCTATATACCGAATTCTTGTCCTTGGCGGAGGCAATATGCATAGCCTCAGCACGAAGAGTCACACCGCTATTTTGCACCGGATGCTTCTCATCTCTTTTGTGAGTTTAGAAAGTGCAATTATTTATGGAATATGACGTATACCTTGTAACTACCAATGACGGTCCTCTAGCTAGGTTCTTCAACTCCTGTGACATGCCTCCATCTTGTGATGTGGAGCATTTGCCATCGATGTGTGCTCTAATCCTCAACCGAAAGGTTCGATTGTGTTCATCTTGCAACCACTTCTCATTTCTTACTCTTTTTGGGTATGCTTTTTTTAATTCGTTCATGTATACCTCAATAAAAGGCTTAACTTTATTAGCATTGTACAAGACATAAAGACAAGCTTGCTCCCACTCCTCTCAATTTACTGATGAAGGATTACCAGTAGATAGTCCCCTAGCCTTAATGTTGATAGTCTTTGGCACCCCAATTGTGTCTACATTAGATAGGTACTAGGACCAAAATTCAATCAATTCCTCAGCTATGTAACTTTCTACAATACATCCCTCCAGCCTATTTTGATTCTTCATATAGCCTTTCAAAACCTTCATATAACTTAACTTCACGTACTAAGTGCACCGTTAAATGAATCATGATGTCAAAAAAAACCAATGGAAAATACTTCTCAAGCATGCATAAGGTTTGCATCAACGTCGATTGCAGTGAATCTAGCACAAGTGGATCAATTACCTTTAAGCATATTGAATTGAAGAACGAGCACAACTTGAAAATTGCAAATCTCACATCCTTTATTAGAATTCCCTGCAAATCAAGTGGTAGTAATTGCTGCATCAACACATGAAAATTGTGTGTTTTCATGCCAATAAGTTTCAAATCCTTCACTAACACCAAGTTTTTAAAGTTTGAAGAATACCCGTCTGGCACTTTTAACAAAGCAAGCCATTCACAAAGCTTTCTCTTTTCTACTTTGGATAACGTGTGCTTCACTGGAGGTAAGGAAGTGCGGTTCCCTCTTTTTTCAGGAAACAAAGTAGGCCTAATCTCCATTTCTATGAGATCCAAGTGAGCTTTTTCACGATCCTTAGTCTTGCCCAAAAAGTCAAACAACATGCCGACTATAGATTCACAAACGTTTTTCTCAATACGCATAACATCCAAGCAATGATGAACAAAAAGTGTCTTTCAGTACGGAAGATCAAAGAAGATTGATCTTTTTTTCCATGGTCCATCAATTAACGGCTCGTCCTTACCTCACTTTATCTTACTGAATACGACTCTTATATATTTTACCATTTCAAATATTTGTTCACCTATCAAAGGGTGAGGAGGGTTTCTTTCTTTGCTATTGCCATCGAAGGCTTTCTTTTGTTTGTGATAGCAATGATCTCTTAGCAACCATCTTCTATGACCAAGAAAAACGGTTTTCTTACTATTTTTCAACCGTTTGTGAGACATTTCTGTCATGCAACTAGGACAACCAATTGAACTCTTTACTGAATAACTAGATAAATTGCCATATGCGGGGAAGTTGTTAATTGTCCATATCAACATTGCACGGAGTGTGAACGTCTCTTGTCGGTAAGCATCTCTAATTTCAACTCCATTTTCCCACAACTATTTTAGGTCATTAATTAACAGTGCCAAGTATGCATCAATGTTATTGCCTGGTTGGTGAGGACCCGAAATCAATAAAGACAACATTAAAAACTTTCGCTTCATTCACATCTTTGGAGCGAGATTATAGTTAACAAGTATTGCGGGCCAAGTGCTATGCCTACTACTTATGTTACCATGTGGGTTCATTCCATCCGTCGACAAAGTGAAATGTATGTTTCTTAGATCCGCACTAAAGTTGGGATGATTGGCTTCAAAACTCTTCCATTGTAGTGAATCCGTCGGGTGTCTAAGCATACCATCATCCACCCGTTTGTCATGATGCCATGTCAAATTCTTTGCATGTTCTAGGTTTCTAAATAAACGCCTAAAATGTGGTACCAGTGGAATGTATCATAACACTTTCTTTGGCATTCCATTCTTGTCGTCTTTTGGCGCATTTCCTTTCTTCCACCTTGCTTGTTGACAAACTAGACAAAAATTCTCGTCCTTATACTCATTCCTATAGAGAACACAATCATTTTTGCAAGCATGAATTTTCACATAATCCATTCCCAAAGTGCTCAAAGTCTTTTTAGCCTTATAGATACTAGTTGGTAATTTATTACCCTTTGGTAGAAGCCTTCCTAAAAATTCAAACAGCTTTGTGAAACTAGAATTTGACCACCCACCCGACGCTTTCAAATTCCATAATTCAACTAAAGCAGACAATTTAGTGAAATTGGTACACCTCTCATATAAGGGTGTCTCGGCATCATTCATCATTGTCTCAAATAAATCCGAACAGTGCGCAAAGTGTTCTTCTAAATCATTGACCATGTCAACCATATTGTCTTGATCATCCATATTATCCTCCACAATAGCATCCTTTTCTTTACTTAGTAAAGTTGGATTGAAATTAGACTCACCATAAAAATGCCACATTTGATAACTACCTATAATTCTATTTCGAAATAAATGTCCTCTAACAATTGGAATTGGATGCAATCTATGGTTTCCACGTTGAACACAAAGACACCGAATTTTGTCACCATTGACATGACTTTTGAGAAAATCCAAGAACTCTTCCACACCATTTACATACTCTATAGCCAATCGAAAATCCCACATCCATTTCCTATCCATTTTGAAATTCCTAAATCAAAAAAATAAATAGCAAATATTCAATTAAAATTAATTTCACAATTTATATATATACCCACCTATATATATTAATTAATTGTAAAACAATAACATCACCCATCATAAAACAAGTTACACATACTTATTATAAAATAAATAAATCATACCCATGATCCACAATACAAATTTCACGGAATAAACAAAATCAACAACTATTTATCAATTTTGGATTAATTATACAACAACAATTTATCAATTTCTAACAAAAACTTACAATTTGGGCTGAGATTAAGGAGTATAGAGGCGGAGAGGGACAGTGACTGCTAATTCAGACTGGTCTGTGTTTGTATTTGAGAAGTGAGTTTTTGAATTGTGTCTGAATGTCGAGGTGGGAAAAAGGGGTTTTAAGTAAGCTACTATGACTGTTATAATAAAAAACCGTCGTAGAATGGGGCTGAGTTACCATGATGGTTTTATTAAAAAACCATCATGGTATCTTTTTTATTCCACGACGGTTTTATTAAAAAACCGTCGTGTAATTAGAAAGTTACCATGACGGTTTTTTAAAAAACCGTCATGGTAGCTTTCTAATTCCACGATGGTTTTTTAATAAAACTGTCATGGTAGCTAAACCCCCATTCCACGATGGTTTTCATCTTCGTGGGCATAACTCGTTGCGCTTTTTCCTCCTTACCACGACGGTTTTTGAGAAACGGTCGTTAAATAAAGGTCGTATAATAAAAAATTTGTTGTAGTGATGTCTAGACATCCTAGAAGTTATTTCAAAGAGTTTTTTTTTTCCAACGCCAATGTGCCCAGCTATCTATTTACATTCTCTAAACATGTTTAGGAGTATAAGTTTCTTTTATATCCAAAGGACAGTTCTTTTAACATGATCATGTTGTATTATTTAAACTCGAATAAAAGATGCCAATTTGAGTATCTAGAAGAGCTTTATAAGTGAATATTAGATTACTACCAAAAAGTGAATATAGATCTATTTATATGGTTCAATCTTTATGTTTGAACTTAATTCAAAGTTCTGGGTGGTCCTTGCGTTGAGGGTGTGTTCTTTTTTTCCCAAAAAAAAATGCCTTTCTTATTTCAAAGTAAAGCTGAGGATGTATCTTGCCAGATACTTGAGTGTGGTTTTTGTTTTAAATGCTAAACAGAAATTGTGCACAGGTGTTAGATGAGTATATGAAAATTTTCCGTGATTCATGGAGATCAGTACAAGCAAATGGGAGTTAACCATGGCCTTACTTCTGTATGTCACGTCACTGTTGTTTTCCTCTCACGTGGTTCTTGTCCGGTTTATGATTTATAATTCTTTAGCAAGGAAGAAAAAATGATTATGCAATCTGTTGTACATGGCATCCATGAACTTTATTGAGCTTACTTAATTATTGGTTTAACTAATTAAATTTTATTGCTTCTTTTCAGGAATTTTCTATTGTTGCTTGCTCTTTAGATTCAAGTGCATACTGATGCGTGGCACAGCAGAGGGGTATTTTGTTGCTCCGCAGGTCACTCAAAGTTTTTATAGTTTTTTTTTCTCTATTTTTTCTAGCCTAATACTTGTTGCAGGATCTTTTGTTAAATAGTGATATCTCATTACTTTAAATTTCGCATTATGTTTGGTATGTACCATACACTGTAATTTTTTGGGGAACACTGTTGTAATTATGGGTGCATATAAAAGATCATGTACCTCTTCAGTTTTGTATGAAATCTCAAGCCTAATTGTGGATATTTATTCTATACGACAGTTGTGTCTATGAAATACATAATAGTATAACTACAAATATACAAATACACAAAGTAAAGAAAAATCAATATATACATTCACACACACCCCAAAATGCACGTGTAAAGCTATTGTGGCTAGAAGTAGCTAAAATAGCAGTTCAAAAATGCTATCAACGTCGCCAGTAATCATTTAACAAATATCTACAATAGCACCAAAAAATGCTATTAAATGATTAGACTATGCAAGGGCCTATTGTGTTTACGCTATAATAGCGTTATTGCATGCTATAAAAAACCTTATTTGTTGTAGTTAGCATGCTAATTAATGACGCTTTTCCATAAAATATTGTTAAATAGATGTTTTCAAATCTCTAATTTGTAGTAGTGTCCTTAATTTTTTTAAAGCAACTTCTAATTTTTTTTTTTAGTTGTTGCCATGTTTTCTGTCTTTTTAGGTTTTTGTAGTTATTTTTCTTGGCTTTTCTTTATGAAATGGAAGGCTTGGTATGTATACGTTAAGTTTTCAAGAAAATACCAACTTAATTGAGATGTTTTTTGAGTGTCTTAATGTCGGTTTTCTCTTCTCTCCAGTTTCTTCAAAGAGAAAAAGGTTTTTGCTTGGATAGTTATTGAAGTTAAATGTCATACTAACTTTTCTTTGCATTTAAAAGGAATTGGTTTAGAGGGATGCTTTCAACGGAGAAAAGGTTTATTTTTGAGGGAAGGAAAGAAGAAATTCATTTGAGATCAAATTTGAAATACATACATATATATATGGACTTATTTGTAATGGGGTATGTTTCCAACTGTTACGTTTTTAATGAGAGTATATTTTAAGAATAATTAATCATGTAGTATAATAAGAATTCAATCTCATTAACATCATAATCTTATATGAATCCCTTGATTTAGTACAACTATCTCATTCATATTATACAGTCGATAATAACAGTACCCATTAAAGTGTGTGTATATATATGACGATTATGCTTGTCCATTTTCCAAGCGTTGTTTTTGATATCAACAACTTTTTAAAAGTACTTTTGATCAACCAAACATTGAATTTAGAATTCTCATTTCTAGGCAGTTCCATGAATCACATAAAGTTTGTCCTTAATTTCCTCTCAAAATTAAAAAATTCCCAACCTTGTCTTATGAAAGGTTCACATCAGCTAAAGATAGCTGATCTTTTGAAGGCCTTCCTAACACGCAATTTCCGTAGCTTTTTAATTATATGCACTATTTTATTAACGGATATAAACATACTTTAGTACGTATGATAATGTAAGCCCTTACAAGCAAACAAATTTTGACGAGGTTAATGTTTTCAGTAAATTTTCAACCAAATCTTGTTCCGTACGTAGTAGAAGATTTTAGTAAATATTTCCGGCATTTTCAAGAAACGGTATAAAAATATACTATTGGTTTATTTTGAGCCATCAAATCAATATCAAGAAAAGACACATTTCCAACTCGCAATGAGTTGTGAAGGAATGTTTTTAATTAAAGCTACAAAAACGGATGGACGAAAATCTAAGGGGAAGGCTTCTTGTTCTCATTATTATTATTGCATATTTCTTTTCAAAATGACATTGATCAAGTCGAGTATAGAAAGAGTGTATTCTTTCCCCTTAGAGTTTTCTAATCAGAGTATTTAGAAAAGAACGATCTTAAATTAGCAAGTTGTAAACTTTATCACGTCTCTTCTTGGCACGAGAACCATGTATTAATCATGCTCTTTTGGCGAAAATGGACTAAAAGTAGTAGATATTATATATTCTAAGTATTTGCACGCAATGGCTCTTTTGAAGCGCTTGCCGGCGCATAAAGCTTTAAACTTTTTCTGCCTAAACACATAAAAAGGACTAGAAGAAAGTTTGCAAAGAGGAAGAAAAAAAAAAGGAGATTAAAAGAAAACTTGTAAAAGCATGCATCTAAAATAGCTAGTGGTGCCCTCACACTAGACATGGACCTTTTACCGTGCAATATTCCATGTACCTAATGGAGTTAAATGCGATTATGCGAGGGAGTTCTTTATTATTCTTAAGGGATAAATTGTTAATGGACTCCATTTCTGGTGAACGTCCATTTAATGCACAATGCTAAAATTGGAAATGGTTTTAATTTTAGGGTCTTTTTATCCATTGATGCTTCTGAATACTACAATTGGACAACAAGGTTATTTAACGGTGATAAAACCCTCGCAACGACATCATCACTGGTACACAAAAGTAAAAGAATTCTCCACTAGCTACGACTGTAGCTAATGACCTGAGAACCGTACCCGCAAGTTGGACGTGAACTACCTGGACTAATTAATAACATGGCAAAACGTCATTTTGTTATCATGTTTTGGAACTTCTCATTTCTAAAATGTGCCTATAATTCAATTTAGCGAATTTGATTAAATTAACAATACTAAATAAAGATCACAAATATTGATCATGTGGCCATTTCTTATGGATCTAAAGATGAGCTCTTGTGGATATGCACACGTTTAAAGCTATTCGTATAAAACTTCATATTTTTACAATAATCTTCGTCCTAGGAAGCAGTTGAGGTCCTGGGGTGAAAATTTGGTGTAAATCTTTTTAACGTTTAAAGCTCTTGTGGATATGCACACGTTCAAAGCTATTCGTATAAAACTTCATATTTTTACAATAATCTTCGTCCTAGGAAGCAGTTGAGGTCCTGGGGTGAAAATTTGGTGTAAATCTTTTCAACCTAGATAATATATCCTAGTTTAGAGAGGCCTATGTCAGAGACTTGCTACTAAGCTTAACTAAAATTGAAAAGCTTAACTAGAGAACGTGAATCACATCTGTTAGGATAGATGTCCTCAAAGCATATGATGTTTTCTAAAGGACATATTTATAAATAAATAAAGTGAATTTTTCATCATATTTACGTTTATGTATTTAGGATACTTTATGAATATCATTAAAATTTCATAATGATCTATATGATTTTAAATATTGTATATAAGTGTTACATATAAGAGGATAATATTTAAAGATGATAATTAATTAAATAGCCAGTAACATATAATTAATTATTCAATTAAAATATAAAATCTTTAATTAAGTGTTACTAGTGCATGTCACTTCCATTAAAAACAGTATGGTCTTATCCGAACTGCTAATATAGTGAGTCATTAAACAAGTGTACTGTACATAATGAGATTGTGTAAGACTGAGACATGATGTGATATGAATAGCTAATCCTAAGTTATGAGCATACTCCTATTTATAGATTTATACCTTTTGATTTACTCGCTACAGATTTAAGAATCTAATCTTATTCCTTATATATTAAAGACATAAAAAACTAAATAGCCAGTAATGTTAACATTACAAAACAGAATTTATTCCTTCTTAACGAGAAGCAGATAAGTAAGTCTTTTGAGTATTGATTTAAGGCTCGAATAATAAGAGCGTCCAATTTATGATTAAGTTTATAAATTTATTATTTATTATTCATTAAAGAATCAATGGCACTCAAGGATAAATAAGTAATCAAAGAGGTTGACGGATTTCACCTAACTTTAATTATGAATTATTTATAGAGGATTGACTTATATGTAATGGCTATATCAAATGGACGACTCTCAAAATGAGTAGTTAAAGATCTGTAATTTCAAGAGTGCGATTCCAAGTATTTAGTGTAGTTACATTAAAATTAATAAAATATTAATATATTTATTAAAGAGTTTAATCATATATTGGTTTTATTGAGGGTTCAAATTATGGGTTCATTAGTGCCCTTGTCATCCTTTTAAACACTGTTTGGACAAGTGGAATTATTGGTTTAAATAATTAATTTAGAATTATAGAATTCCAAAAAAAATATCACTAAAAATAAATTAATTATGAATTAATTTATATTTGTTAAATAATTAGATTATTTAATAAATAAAAATAAAATAATTAAATTTAGAAGACACACAATGAGTGGGTCCCATTGTACGGATGGCGCACACAGTGGAAGGCTCCAACTGTATGTGGTGCCTATGCCATAAAAGGGAAGTCCCTTGTGTGCATAATAGCTTGTTTACAAAAGTTTCCATATTTAGTATTTTCAATTTTGAATGAATATGATTTAATTCAAATATAGAAAGTTAAATATGAAAACAAATGACATTGGGTAACAAGTTGTATCTCACCTACACTATTATGGAAATGGCACCATGTACATAGAGAATCTGTCTATGTGTGGTGCCCCAAAGTACCAAGAGAGGGAATTTGATATCAAAATAAAATAAGAAGACTTCCCAAAACTAATTAGCTCTCTTATTCTCTATAAATAGAGGCTTCTTCTATTCATTAGAGATATACTTGTGAGTCTTGAGACACTAAAAATACTCTACAAAATCCTCCCCTCATAGGTGTGTACGAGAGAGAATAGAGAGTGAAGAAAAGTTCTTCATTTTGTGACCCATTCTACTCATGAGTTGAGATTTACGGGTAACTAAACATTAGTTGAATGATCTTTAGAAACCTATAATTCCTCTAACGCTCACACGTTCATCCTTTCGATATCAAGGAATAGGCGAGAAAGATAGTGGTTTTGTCTAAAAGAAATACTTTCGATTCTGATTCTCTTTTCATTCGGGTAAGTAAAATTTGATATATATATTTATTTATGTGCAAAATTAATATAGTCTATCGCGTTTTATAAAAGGTTCTAAAAAATTTCTATTACTACACGATCCACACCACAACCACACTTTGGTTATATTTTGTTAAAATTATTTTCCAAAACCAACAATTGGTACTAGAGCTGGCTATAGAATATACTAATTTTAGTATTGATTATGAGATAATTATTTAAATAAATACATATGTTTATAGTTATGTATGCATGTGATGTTTAGGCACTTTGCATTGATATGTATAGTTATTGCTTATTATTCATATGATGAATGGTGAATGCATGCATGGTGGATTTGGTCCATAATTATATAGTTCCAAGGATATTTTTCATTTTATCGTTATTTCAATTTCATTAGAATTGATATTCACCCGAAATTAAAGTGTAAGGATTTTTATAATTTATTTTTTTCACAATTTTATATTATTGTGATATCAAAGATGGGAGATTATTGTAGACCCAAAGTCCGACTAAGATTCAAAGAATAGAACTAATGATCATTAGATGGTTGGAGGTTGACGGTTTGAAATTCTAAACATTATGCTCTAGGTCGTAGCACCGCGAGGTCAACAGTCAGCACTACAGCACTAGCTAGACAAGACAGGTGCGCGGCCATGTGTAGAAGCAAAACACAGAGCAGCCTGGCACTAGAAATTAGCACAACAATGCCCCATGCTAAAGCCCAAACCCTAATATAGGGTTTTGGGCATGTGTCCCCACCGGTTCCTCGTTTTATTCTAATTTTGCCCTTTTTGGTGAACGATGATGATTCAAGGAGGATTACAATAAGACCCATGAATATTAAATAGACTAGGATTCATTTTATTTTCATTATTTGAATTATGTTGTGATTGAAATATCCGAAGAACCTGGTCAAATCCATCTCAGTTGTTGATATTCAATGCTTTCTTTTATATTGATAATTTATTATATGTCCATGCATTGTAAAATGTCATATTAGTACTACTATGCCTACTCTTATGCTTTATAGCATGCCATGCTTACACGTGTATTTATTTATTATATTAAATTGTTTTAATTATAATTATGGAATATGTGTTGTAAATCAATTTAATAAGACTAAATTGATTAACGATTGCAAATTTGATTTGCAAAATAGCATTATTACATAAAATTGAATTTAAGAGAAATTTTAGAATTTTATATATTTAGAAAATAAAATGTTTAAATTTCTAGAAATTGTAAAGTACAAGATGATTTACAAGTAAAATACATATTTGTAAAATATTGACTAGGAAAGGGATGTATGATAGTACGTCCCACTAGTCCCATCTGTTAGAATGACACCGTAAGGTTCTAATGGCACCTCGAGATGGCATTAATATCTCCCTCCTTACTCGAGGGAATCCATTTGGATTGATACAAGGTTATTCCTCCTAGCGGTAGGAATTCAAGACGTCCCTCTAATTTGACCTATTGTATGGTGGCACTATAGAGTTAAGTCTTAGTGATCCAAAATAGTTGGTTACACTGATAAAAATATAACTAATTGTTAATTACATTTTTTTCAAAATAATGGCAGTTAATAAATGTGAAAATATGAGATATTTTGAATAACATTTTTTAATTGAGAGCGTCTAAGTTTGATTTGCAAATAATTTGACCTACGCTATGGCAATACTTTATTTATGGTAAATCGAATTATCTTTGGCTAAATTTAGTAAACATTTTTTACGTATTTTCTCATGTGCATCCCTACATTATATTTACTATGCTTAAAGCTCGTTTATTTATTACAATATTCATATACGCGAACTGAATGTTTATTTATTTATTTTTTTCCAGCAATATCTCTAATCCAATCTTCAACCTATTTTCACTTGAATAATTTACTGGTGAGAACTATGCCAAATGTAAAAGTAACATGAATCTAATGCTCATAAATGATGATTATGAGTTCATCATATTGGAGGAGTCGCTTGAAGGCATATTCTTGTTGCCAGAATGTCAATGGGGAAGGCAAAAGCTACTTAGTAGCTAGCATATCTGAAGTGCTTCATAAGAAGTATAAGAATATGAAAACTACTTATGAGATATTGTAGTCACTCAATGGGATATTTGTGCAACAAAATAAAAAGACACGTCATGATGCCATGAAGTTGTTCATGAACATCAAGATGAAGCCTGGGATAGTGTTGGCAACCATACACTCATTGTTGTTAACCATTTTCATGAGGCTGAGTGCAATAGAGCAACAATAGATCAAGATACATAGGTGGATATAATCTTAGATACTCTAAGTCTTGCCTTCTAGCTGTTCAAGACAAACTACATCATGAACAATATATATGCATAGGGCTCAGTTAATTGTTGAAGGAGTTTCAAAAGTTTGAGACTGTCAACTATGCAGATAGCAATGAAGCAAATGTTGCAAAATCTATTAGTTTTGCCAATCAAAATAGGAAGAAGAACACATATGCTAGAAATATAAAACTAAGAAAAGGAAGCACCAAGGTAAATGTGATTTACTAGTTTGAGAAACATGTGTTGGAGAGAATGAATTCTTAACCTGAATAGTTGACTAACGAGCAACTAACCATATATGTTCTTCTTTGTGAAGTCCCAGTTCTTCACGAGAGCTTGTCGATGGGGATTACACGATGGTCGTAGGCAATAGAGCTAGGGTTTCAACTAAAGTAGTGGGAGAAGTTAGACTTGAATTTAGGAATAATTACTTAGTTTTGAAAAATGTTTATTTTATTTTGGGCTTTAGAAGAAATTTGATTTCTATTTCGAGATTAATGAACAATTATTTAAAGTTTCTTTTGATAATGAAATTGTTTCTATTTTGAAGAATGGTTTAAATCTATGTTTTAGAAAACTAAATAACCATTCACATTTTCTTAAACCTAGTCCTAAACTACTGCTTAATATTGAAATGTTCAAAGTAGACAAACCTAAGAATAAAAGGCAAAAGCTTTCTTATGATAATAACAAATATCTTCGGCATATCTTAGACTTGGTCACACAGACCTAAATAGGATCGAAAGACTTGTAATGAATGGTCCTTTAAGGGAACTAAAAGTTAGTGAACTCTTAGTATATGAATCCTATTTAGAAGGTAATATGACCAAGAGGCCTTTCTTAGCTAAAGGAACAAGCGGCAAAGAACCTCTTGAGTTAGTACATACTAATATATGTGGATCTTTAAATGTCCAAGCACGAGGCAGATATGAATATTTCGTCACATTTATTGACAATTATTGTAGATATGGTTATTCTTACCTAATGCATAGGAAATCTGAGACTTTTGGAAAGTTTAAAGAATTCTAAGTAAAAGCTTAAAAATCAATTAGAATAACAAATAAAGGTGTTGCAGTTGGATCAAGGTAGTAAGAATCTAGACATAGAGTTTACAGACCATTTGATGAAAAGCGAAATAGTTTTGCAACTCACTACACTTGGAACACTGCAACAAAATGGTGTTGCCAAAAGGAGAATTCGAATGCTACTTGATATAATGAGCTCAATGTTTAGTTATTCTTCTATCCCCACATCCTTTTGGGGATATGCCTTAAAAGATATAGTTTATATTTTAAACTCGGTTCCTTCGAAGACTATACCTAAGATGCCTCTAGAGTTATGGAATGGCAAAAAACCTAGTTCAGGCACATTCATATATAAGGGGTGTCTGGCCTATGTGCTTAAGGTCAAGACTAGGAAGTTAAAACCTCATTTGAAAGTCTATATCTTTGTAGGATATCCTTAAGGTACATGAGGAGGTTTATTCTATAGTCCTCAAGATAAAAAAAATATTTGTATCTATAAATGCCACTTTTCTTGAACATGACTACATGAAAGATTGTAAACCAAAAAGCAAAATAGTTCAAGAAAAGTTACTTACTGATCAGATCCACCATCGATAAGAGTTGTTGACGAGCCAGTAAGAGTTGTCGAATGGAAAACCAAAGAGGCCACAACTTCTAGTCGAACACCACTAGTGCTTCATCATAGTAGGAAGGAAATTAAATTACAGGCTTGTTATTAAGGAGAAGCACAGTTGATTGCTATAAGTGATCATGAAGAAGATCCATTGACTTATAAGTCAGCAATGGAAGAATCTGACAAAGAAAAGTGTCTGGAAGCCATGAAACTCGAGACAAAATTCATGTATTTTAACTCGGTTTGGGAATTATTGATCTTTCTAAAAAGGTAAAGCCCATTGGGTGCAAATAGATCTACAAGAGAAAGAGCGGAGTGGATGGGAAAGTGGAGACTTTCATGGAAAGGCTCAATTGCTAAGCTAAAGTCCATTCAGATACTCTTATCTATTACTGTGCATTTCAATTACAAGATTTTATAGATGGAAGTCAAGACAGAGTTTTTGAACAGCTATCTTGAAGAAAACATTTACATGGTAAAACTAGAAGGTTTCATAGCTGAAGGCCAAGGGCGACAATTCTACAAGCTACAAAGGTCCAATTATAGACTTAAGTAGGCTTCTAAATCAAGGAACATCATGTTTGATGAGGCTATCAAGTTTTATTGTTTTGAAGAAAACCAAGATGAACCATATTTCTACAAGTATATAAGAGAAAAGAAAGTGGTCTTGTTAATATTTCACATTGATGACATCCTACTCATTGGCAATAAATCAATGTCACAAGTAAAGGAATGGCTAGCCAACCAATTTCAATTAAATGATTTAGGATAGGCAAACTATGTTCTTAGGATCTAGCCTATCTAGGATTGCAAGAAGAAACTTTTCACATTATCTCAATATGCATACATAGACAAAGTGTTTGTAAGTATGGAATGCATAACTCTAAGAGAGGGAACTTGCCTTCTAGGCATGGCATTCATCACTTTAAAGAGTAGTGTCCTAAGACTCCTCAAAAGGAAAAAGACATAAGCCCTTATAAGTCTGCAGTCAGAAGCCTAATGTATGCTATGTAGTGTATCAGGCTTGGCATCTACTATGTAATAGGGTTAGCCCGAAAGTCTCAATTAAATACAAGATTTGATCACTAGAAGACTGTGAAATGCATCCTCTAGAATCTTCAGAGAATAAGAAATTATATGCCAGTGTATGCCAAAGGAGATCTCTCTCTTAATGGTTACATGATTCTGATTTTCAATTAGAAAAGGATGATCGAATGTTGATCTTAAGATACATGTTCACTTTTAGTAGTGGAGCCATTGTCTAGAAGAGTGTGAAACAACAGTGTGTTTCTAACTCAACAACAAAGGCTGAATACGTGTCTGTTTGTGCAGCATCCATGGAAGCAGTCTAGCTTTGACAATTCTTGATGGATCTAAAAGTTGTTCTAGATATGGATAACCTGATTAGACTATACAGTGACAATAGTATAGTAATCACAAACATTAAATAATCAATAAACCACAAAGGCAAAAGGCATGTATAGAGAAGGTATTATCTAGTTCAAGATATATACCATAGAAGTAATGTGATAGTGTTGAAGATTGTGTTGGAAGACAACCTACTAGATCCGTTTACAAAGACTTTGTTAATCAAAGTTTTTGAGAAACATCTAAAGGGTAATAAATTAAAAGATATGTCTCATCTTCTTTAGAGCAAATGGGAGATTGTTATGATAGATACCCTTAAAACATATGATGCTTTGTAAAGTTCATATTTAAAAATAAATAAAGTGAATTTTTCATTATATTTTCATGTATGTATTTAAAATATTTTATGAATACTATTAAAATTTCATATTTATCTATGTGACCTTAAATATTGTATACAAGTGTTATATAAAGAGAATAATATTTATGGATGATAATTAAAATAGTCAGTAACATATAATTAATTATTATAATTAATTATTTAAGTTAAAGTATGGAATCTTTAATTGAGCATCACTAGTGTAGGTCATTTCCATTAAGAATAGAATGGTCTTATCTGAATCATTGATTTAGTGAGTCATTAAATGAGTACATTATACATAATGAGATTGTGCAAGACCAAGACATCATGTGATATGAACAGCTAATAATTTCTGTTAAATATAACAAGTTATAATCATATCGACCGATAGTCATACATAAGGTGATCTTAATCCTAAGTTATTAATAGACTCTTATTTATGGATTTATGTCTTTTGATTTACTTGGTATGGATTTAAGAATCCAATCTTATTCCTTGTATCTTGGAGGCATAATGAAGTTAGTAGCTGGGAATGTTAATATTATAAGATGGAATCCATTTCTTCTCAAATGAAAAGCATATAAATAATTCTTCTGAGTATTGATTTGTGGCTTGAATGATAAAAGCACTCAATTCATGATTAAGTTCATGAATTTTTAATTTACTAATTGTTAAAGAATCAATGACACTCAAGGATAGGCGTTTAAGAGAGAGAAAAGAAAGTGAAAAAAAGTTCTCCGATTTGAGATTTATGGGTCACTAAACATTAGTCGAGTGATCTTTAAAAACATATAATTTCTCTAAAGCCTACACTTTCGTCCTTCTAGTATTGAGGACTAGGCTAGAAAGATAGTGCTTTTATCTAAAAGAGAACATCCATGTAATCCTTTTGACTCTGATTCTCTCTTCATCTAGGTAATTAAAGTTTGATATATATTTATTTATGCATAAAATTAATATAATCCATAGTGTTTTACAAATGTTTTGAGAAATTTTTGTTATACATGATCTGTACCACAACAACATTTCTTATATTTTTTGAAAATCATTTTCTAAAACCAACAACATCTTTTTGCCATACAATTTTGCTTTGAGTATATTTGGACTTGTTTGAAGCGAAAACTCAACATTACAAAAAATTATTGATTACACGACCTTTATTTCATGACCATTTCCTAAAAACTGTCGTGGTAAGGTTAAAAAAGCATGGCAAGTTACGCCCACCAAAACGAAGACCGTCGCGGGAGGAGGCAGAGATACCACAATAGTTTTCTCAAAAAACCATCGTGGAATAAAGAGATACCATGACGGTTTCTCGAGAAAACCATCATGGTATCTTCATATACCACGACAGTTTTTCAAAAAAACCATCGTGGTATATGAAGATACCACGACGGTTTTCTCGAGAAACCATCGTGGTATCTCTCTATTCCACGATGGTTTTTCAAGAAAACCGTCGTGATATCTCTCTTATTCCATGATAGTTTTTTGAGAAAACCATCATGGTAGCTCACTTAAATCCCCCTTCCCAACCTCACCATTCAGACACATTTCAGAAACACACTTCAGAAATACAAACACAGACTCGTCCAAATCAGCCGCCGCCGTCTCTCTCCACCTCCACACTCCTTAATCTCAGCCCAAATTGTAAGTTTTTGTAGAAATTGATAAATAGTTATTGATTGTGATGTATAATTAATCCGAAATTGATAAATAGTTGTTGATTTCATTGTTTATTCCGTGAAGTTTGTATTGTGGATCATGGGTATGATTTCTTCATTTTATAATGAGTATGTGCAACTTGCTTTATGATGGGTGATGTTTTTTTTATGATTAATTAATATATGTAGGTGGGTATATATATAAATTGTGAAATTAATTTTAATTGAATATTTGCTATTTATTTTTTTGATTTAGGAATTGCAAAATGGATAGGAAATGGATGTGGGATTTTCGATTGTCTAGAGAGTATGTGAATGGTGTGGAAGAGTTCTTGGATTTTGCCAAAAGTCATGCAAATGGTGATAAAATTTGATGTCCTTGTGTTCAATGTGGAAACCATAGATTGTATCCAATTACAATTGTTAGAGGACATTTATTTCGAAATGGAATCATAAGTAGTTATCAAACATGGCATTTTCATGGCGAGTCTAATTTCAATCCAACTTTACTAAGTAAAGAAAAGCAATCTTTTGTGGAGGATAATATGGAGGATGAAGACAATATGGTTGACATGGTCAATGATTTAGAAGAACACTTTGTGCACCGTCCAGATTTATTTGAGACAATAATGAATGATGTAGAGACACCAGTGTATGAGGGGTGTACCAATTTCACTAAATTGTCTGCTTTAGTTGGATTATGGAATTTGAAAGCGTCGGGTGGCTGGTCGAATTCTAGTTTCACA
>CAMOHE010043502.1:0-56157 GCA_946598075.1 Artocarpus hirsutus | reverse complement strand
CATTTATCATATATTACAGCACTTATCAAGAGTATATCACTTAATATCGTCATAAACATATCATAACATCGTCATTAACATAACATTATCCGTTACATCAAATTAGGCGGGCGTTACAGTAAATTTTGAGCGAAGAGCTACTTTCATGAACAAAGTTCATCGAATGAAGAAGAAATGTTTTAGATTAAAAGTGACGTTTAATTTAAAGGGCCAACTAAAAAGCGCATTCGGCAATGAATTAAGCAGTTAGATTGAAGTCCTTAGTTGAGAACATGTTCCTATATGGATTAAAGATTGAAGTTCTAAGGATTCAGACCCAGTAAAAGAATTGAATTGGAGAGAGATTTACGAAGCTTTTACAGTCAAGGATTAATATAGGAAAAAGGCTTTGAAGGTTTGTGGGGAATTAGCAAAGGGGTTTAAATTTGACCTCTACGTTACCTTTGTATAGCCATACCTTTCCATTCCAAAGGAAGATAAAAATGTATATAAGCGGCCTCCTATGGTAGTACACTACTACTCATTGATAAATGTTAATGATTGGGAAGCTTTTGTGAGGTATCAACGTTCCACTGAATTCCAACTACTATAAGCTAACGGAAGAAAAATAAGAGCAAAAAATGAATATTGTTTTATGGGTGGCCGAGTCGGATATAGACAGCTCGAGCACTCATTAGTACATTAATATCTTACTCATATTATATATATTAATTATTTTATCATTAATATGTTACTAACATAGCATAATACAATTAGCTGAGACGGTCGTGCTACCAACACAGGAGGAATTGTGGATAAAATCATGTTAAGTTCCCGATGGACAATTTAAAAATCTGAGAGTAGCAAAAATTGGGAACTTGATTATACATTTATTAAACTCAAATTATTAATTTGTAATTTAATACTTGTTGAAGGATATTAAGAATAATATGGTTTTGTTGTTGCTATAGGATGAGTACACGATGCTACAAAGTCAAGGGACCTTTTAATCCATCGGTAACGATGACATATTAACGAGGGCACTAAAAAAATCAGAACATTCAGGACATGTTCACGGTCAATCAAAGTATGTGAAGCAATCTCAATGCTTTGACCTCTAATCAAGTTCAAAATGGAATTCCCAAATGTCAAAGATGCAAATGAAAATTATAGAACTACAAGGTCTTATGACTGAGCTCATTTCACAAGGATGTTCCAGATCAACAGACGATAGCATCCACAACGCAATAGCTTCAAAGCTAGTTGTAACCCTCCCGACAATATAGCAAAAGCTCCACAAGCTCTAGAAGTCCAATTGTCTCCTCATCGTCAAGAGCCCAAACAATGTCAGAGCCCGAACAATGTCAAGAATGCAGGCTCTTTGTTAACGATAGAATTAATAATGGTTGTGCACTTGTTGTGATTGGGAAGGTATGATTGAAGAGTCTTTCAACTGACACAGTCCATGGAAGACCCTTAGGGGAAGAAAATATGCGTGTTAGCATCATTTCCATTAGAGTTAGAATAGCTAAATTGCCTGCTCCAACATTTGAAGCAAAAACTATGGGTGTAAGTCCTCGGAAGCTTCGTCGCATGGCCAAAGAGGTTAATTGAAGTCGTTGCAACGACGAAGATGAGTTGAGCACCTAGCCACATTCCACAAGATCTGAGGGGAAAGAAACGCCAAAAAAAAAAGTTCTACAAAAACAAGAGAATCACAACCTGAGGTAGAACAAGAATAAGAACAACCCATTGCAAATGAGCCATTGCCTGCATTTAACTTTTCTTCAATACCTCTAGAATTTATGTAGTTGGCTTATACACACATACTTTCATGCACAATGGTTGATGATTTAGTGCTTGATACCAAAAAATATCACTGGCAATGAATTGCCTATCTATGTGGGGTATGAAAACATTTACTACTTCATCAACTTTGATCAAATCGGGGTGAACTGTATCATGGTATACCTCAAGTAATAACTCTATCCTTAATTCATAATTTTTGAAATATAGATAGAGTAGTAAGCTACTTTCAAATAATTAAGTGTATTGCTTTTTATTGTAGTTTTTTGGTGGAATATTGTGAACTTCAAGGCAAGGTGCACAATGTCAACTTCATATCTCTGGCAATTGTTTAAAGTACTAAAAGAGACCTACAAAGTGATTGTAGAGAGCACGCCACATCACTCTTTCACCTATTAGCTCTAGAATCGAGGGGGAAATTATTCTTCATGCCATACAATGTTGGAGAACATTAGATGTTGGCATTTATTTCACCATGGGAAGACCAAATATATTGCTTTGATCTGCTCAGACATCTACCACATGATGATTTCTTATCACTCATGAGATTGTAAGTATTAATGTCGTCTTATAAAATTAATTGATTTAAGTTTTATATAATTGTATTGTCTATTAATTCTTTTAATCATGACATATTATTAGGGTGCTTAACGATTGGAAGTTTCACGCGAGAAGCGGTGTCACATTTTGATCAAACGAAATGTTTTATTCCAGATATAAGCGTCCAACACAACAAGAAAACATAGAATGTGATTTTTTTATTCTATGTTTCATGCGAGATAAAATTAATAGTGGTATACAAGCCCTAGCGAAAAAAGAATTTTATACACTTACGGATATAAATGAAGTTAGAATAGAGTGGGTATAATTTGTAAATAGGTATGTTATTTTTAGATAGAGATAGTAGATAAATGATTGTGCAAAATAGCTCAAACGTAAATGATCTTGTAAATACCTTGTAATTTCAATATACATCATTTTTTGTATATTACATAGGACTATCGTGGAAACTTTAATCTTTCACAACGGTTTTTTAAAAAACCATCGTGAAAAAGGTCTCTCCAGACCCCCCAAGTTGGCGCCTATTCTGGGGTTCCACTAAGGTAAAAACCATCGTGAAAACTTGATTTTTATACCACAACTGAATGTTTCACGACGGTTTTTTAACCATCGTGAAATTTTTATATGATGGTTTTAAACTGTCATGAAATTCTCAGTTTGTAGTAGTGATATTAACAAAAGAATGACATCAAGACTTAAAACAATACTTATCATCAATCAAAACCATAAAAATTAATGCTTGTTTTTCATCAAAGAAGTTAGAAGGCATCCTATGACTCAAAAATCTAAAATCCTAAAACAAGACTAAAAAATCTAAACTAAAAACTACGAAAAAAAAATTATGATTTTTTAATGATTTTTTTTAATTTTTGAAGCAAGCAAAAAAAATTTAAAGAGACATTGTTAAATCCTAAATCCTTCCCCCGCACTTAATTCTTATATTGTCCTCAATGTAAGACTAAGAATAGAAGAAAAGAGAAAAAACAAAAACACACAAAATAATAAATGCAACAAAAAGATAAATGGAGAGTAAGAAAAATCAAATCTATTTTGGCATGCCCTCAATCCGTTGGGTTGCCTCCTAAGAAGTGCGTACTTTAGTGTCCTCAGCCTGACTTGGAGAAATGGTCACTAAAAAGTAGCTTCCACTCATAGAATGCATCACAAAACACAAGATATGAGTCTTCGTTACAACTACTCTCAAGCTTGGCAAAATATGGTATAGGTCTCTATGTCGCACTAACTTGATTCAACTTTGTTGACTATGATTAGGTGGGGAACTCCATTTCTCGCTTAAGCGCGTAGAGGGTATGATATGGTGAAGTGAGGCCAATAGGAAGCAAGGATCTATTGATGGTGAATGTGTTATTACCGTCGATGAGCTCAAATTGATGGTCTCATATGCTTCTTTATTTACAAATAAGTCTTATGATTTGGCTTCATGAATGAATTTCTCGAATAATGACCCTTTCAATTGTTGGGTTATAGGCCCAAAAATGATGGAAAACATAGCAAGAATCTTAAAATTTTTCATAAATTTTCAGGATCCTTATTATATGCTATATACAGTAATTGAATAAACACAAATTTATAGGTGTTGCTATAGCTCTAGATGATCAAGTGTTTCAAAACCTTAAAATCTTCCTTGCTGTTCTCCTTTCTTTGGATCAACTAGTGTGCGGGCATCGATGATATCTCTTAGATAATTTCCTTCTAATCTTTCTCAGTAGAGGTTCCTTAAACTTTAAAGGGGAGAGCTAAAAGACCACTAGATGCATGCCAAAGAAAAGTCTACTAAAAATAGAACAATCAATGTCTATTTATAGGCACACACAAAGGTTTGGAATTTGAAATAGAATCCTCCTAGGATTCTCTATAGGTCACGCCTACTCTACTTATGGTGGGCGTAAATTTTCTTCCTCCAATGGTGGTGTGACACGTGTCATAACCACCATAACTGTGTGATCTTGTATCCATCTAGTATCTTTTTGAAATCTGATTTTAGTTTAAATTGAGATTTTATTTATTTTAAATTTTAAAACAAATATTTTTAATGATTTTGTCAATTATTTAAATTATCTCATAATTCATATAATTATCTATAGAAACTATTTTCAACCCTTGAAAAAGATTCTTATCTACAATAAGATAACAAATAGATTACATGAAGATCACGTGAGCTATTTGTTTCCTAAAATCATGGAGTGGTGCCACATGGACTCTCAGAGTTCTAATGTGTGGTGCCACTCAGTCTTAGTAAACTGATGTGTGAAATTACAATCTTGCCCATGTTGACAAAATTATCCAAGAAAATTTCCATTGGTCTATCTAAAATAATATCGTGGAGCTAGCAAGAGGACCCAATAAAAATAATCACAAACTCCTAAAATTTCTAGTCTTTTTTGGTTTGGTACTGATATAATTTTTAAGACTTGAAAATATTTTTAAGAATTACTAAAAATATAATAAAACATATTTACAAACTTAAAACACACTATCAAACACACTAAAACTCAAAATAAAATAACTGTATCATTTATAAACTAAACACATATTTAGTATACTGAAACAACTTTAAAAATTACCAAAAATATTATTAAACATAAAAACATGCTAAAAACACATTTTTAAACACATTTACACACTAAAGCACAAAAATACTTATTAACACAAAAATGCTATTAATTAAAGGATTTAATGAGAAATAAAAGCATAAATGAATGATTTAAGCCTTAGCAAATGTACACTTTTATAGTCTTATCAAGTGTAATTCTAAGTATTTAGTGGAGTTACATTGGATTTAATAAAAAGATAATATATTAAAGAGTTTAATTAATATATTATCATTATTGGAGCTTGAAATTATAGTCCATTAACAAAGGTTGTATTGAAAACCATAAACCTAGCTTTAATTATAAATATTGTCGTAGAGGGTATTATCACATGGCAAATGATTATATAAGTGGATAGCTTTATTATCAACATTTTATGTTTTAAGGTTCAGTATAATTTTGTATATAATTTAATAGTGTAGCTTCAGTTTCCGATAGTGGCGCGAATTAGAGTTTATAATTATTATTATTTTTAATTATTAGATAACAGAATTATAAATAATTATTGGAGCTTAAATTATATATGTCTATTGGGTCCCCTTGTTAGTTCCATAACATTCTTTCAGATGTGTTAATAGAAATTTTCTTAGATTATTTCAGTCTGTAAGGGCAGAATTATAATTTCATACAATAGTCCATGTGGACTATGTGGGCCACCACACACATGAACTCTAGGAGTCCATGTAGCGCCTATTCCATGGTTTAAGGATTCAAATATATCACATGATTGTCATGTAATCTATTTGTTTTCTTGATGCAAAAAAAATATCTTTTTCAAAATATTGAAATTGATTTTGCAAATAATTATTTATTTTATGAGATAATTTAAATAATTGAGAAAATCATGGAAAATATTATTTTAAAAGTTAAAATAAATAACATCTCAATTTGAATCAAAATTGGATCTCGGACAAATATTGGATGGATATAGGATCATATAGTTAAAGGTAGTTGTGACACGTGTCACTCTGTTATTGGAAGGATGAAGAGCCTACCCAACAAACTTGGGGTAGATGTATTTTTTTAGAATCTTTAAAAGATTCTGCTCTAATTAACTCCTACTGGTGCATTTATAAATAGATCTTGGAGGTTATATTTTCTACAAACTATTATGTAGCTTCCATCTTAGTGTTATTTAGCTTTCCCCGTAGAGTTTAAAGAACTTCTGTTGAGAAGAAAGATTGGAAAAAGAAATAGTTAAAAATTTTCTAAAAAATCTCATTGGTGTACACACACTAGTTGATCTAGAAAGAGGATAATAAAAATGAAGATCTAAAGGTTTTGGAATGCTTGATCATTTAAAGCTATTCCGAAACTTGTACGTTTGCGTTTTATTTAATTATTGTATATAGCATCATAATAAGGATCCTAAAAGTTTAAAAAAAATCTTGAAAAACTTATTTTGCTACATTGTACATGATTTTCGGGTTCAACCCAACAACATAATTTATCACATCTTTAACAAAAGCTTTCGAGAAAATATATTGTTATATACATTCCACACCATAATCACATTTCAACTATTTTTGTGAAAAACGCCTTCCAATACCAACATAATTGTTAATCGTTTCGAATTTCTAAACTTATTTCATGTTCATAAAGTTCAATTTTTGTATTCTTTTTGGCTAATTATCATATAGTTTTTACTGTTCGATTTCCAGTCATAATATTTAAAAAACGTCAAGAGAATATTGTTTAATCAAAGTTAAAAATAATTTAACATTTAGTTGACAAAGATGCTCAAGGTGCTTTTTATGTGTGTATTGCTAGTATAAGTGCCCTTAAAGGATAAGATGTTTGTAATTGATATATTTATAAATAAATAAAGTGAATAATTTTTTTATATTTATATGCATGTATTTTGAATACCTTATGAATATCATTAAAATTTCATAATTATTTATGTAACTTTAAATATTGTATATAAGTATTACATATAAGAGGATAATATTTAAGGATGAAAATTAAAATGGCTAGTAACAAATAATTAATTATCATAATTAATTATTCAATTAGAATATAAAATCTTTAATTAAACGTTACTAGTGCAGACCATTTCCATTAAGAAACGGTCTTATCCGGACCGTTAATAGAATGAGTGCACTATATCTTTTCATTTACTCGGTACGAATTCGAGAATCTATTCATATCCCTTGTATTTTGGAGGCATAATGAAGTAAGTAGCTTGAGAATGTTAATATTACATTATGAAATCCATTGTTTCTCTTATGTGAAGTAGTTACAAAATTCTCTTGAGTATTGATTCGAGGCTTGAATAATATAATTGCTCAATTTGTGATTAAGTTCATGAATTTAGTATTCATAAGAGAATCAATGGTACCCAAAGATAAAGAAGTAATTACAGAGTTTTACATATTTTATCTAGCTCTAACCATGAATTGTTTATGCAGGATCAACTTATATGCAATGACTATATCAAATGAACGACTCTAAGAAATGAGTAATTATATCTATAATTTCAAGAGTGTAATTTCAAGTATTTAGTAGAGTTACATTGGAATTAATAAAAGAATAATATCTTAATAAAAAATTTTAATTAATATATTGGTTTTATTGGATCTTAAAATTATGAGTCCATTAGTTTCCCTGCCATCTTTGTAAACATTATTTGAACAAGAGGAATTATTAGTTTAGTTAATTAATTAGAATTATGGAATTCTAAATTGAATATCATGCAAAATAAATTAATTATGAATTAATTTATAATTATTAAATAATGAGATTATTTAATAATAAATAATATTTAATAATTAATAATCAATTTTGAAAGATACATAGTGGTGAGTCCCACTGAAAGTGGTGCACACTGCTAGAGGGAAAAGTTCTCTATGCAATCCAAAATTTGTTCACCAAGTTTATGTATTTAGAATTTCTATTTTTGGATAAATATAATTTAATTCAAATATGAAAAGTTAAATTTACAAACAAATGACATTGGGTAAGAAGCAAATTTTCTCTCTCCATTCTCTACAAGGAAAGAGAACTTTTTCTCTTACATTTTAATTAAATATTTGATATTAAAATTAAAAATAAAGGAAGCTTTTAGAATTAAATGAGTCTCTCATTATTTTTTCTCTTTTATTTATTTTACACATAATTGAAGGTCTTGAGAAGACTGCAAAACTCTATGAAAACCCTTGCATAAGCGTGTAGAAAAAGAAAGAAAGACAAGAAGTCTTCTTCATTCCAAAACTAGCTTTGCTCATGCATTGAGATTAATGGGTGACTAAAATACAAAGAGTGATCTTTTAGAAACCTTTTTAATTTCATCTCCTTTTCGTCCATACATAGTGTCGATGATTAGATGAGGAAGATAGTGGTTTCACTTTTTAAAAACATCATTCTCGTTACAAGAATTGTGATTCTCTTTCTTCATCAAGATTAGAAAATTATATATATTTATTTAGCATCTTTGACAAAAGTTTTGAAAAACTTTTGTAATATGCATTCCTTAAGCTTACCACTTTTCGCTTTTTTCGTGAAAATCGTTTTTTAAAACCAACACTTATCAGAAACCCCAACCAACTTATTACTTAGTCCTTAGGAATTAAAGCATAAGAAAAGTCATGTCATGATATGAAAAACCTGAGTCAGAACCAACAAAGTTACTTAAAGCACTTCAAACAAAATGTTAATAAGAAATCAAAGATGCAATCAAAATTATTTCAATCATAATCCTAGAGTTGTGTGCGTGCTCCAAAACTGTAACTTCTTAATTACCATAGACTATAACACACATAACTTTGAAAAATTTGCCATATTAAAGCCTAATTCTATTAATCTCATAGGTATCATAAATATTTTAATACAAAGATATTTCTTTTATAGAGTTGGATATGAATCAATTAACACTCAATATTGAAAAGGCAAATTTAAAATATAAGTAGATAAACAAATTATTATAAAAAGATAAACAAATTAATTGCCCTGAATATTCAACCATTCTTATCACAAACCAGCTTTTGGGATTTTATTAAATTCAAATAGAAAATGACATAAATCAACAAAGAGCCAGAGAGTTCAAACATAAATATTTTTATTATTTATATCATAAAATAACAATCCTTGTAGATTAAACTGCTCTCTTCTAATTACAGTTTTTAAGAACTGTCTGCCTAATATATACATGGAAAAGGTGACACAAATAATTTTTTATATATTTTGGAAATTTTGCACATATTTCAGAATGATTTTGGAAAATCATCACTATATATAACTTTTAAAGCTTCAACTTTCTCATAGTCACAATGCAATTCTCCTCCTTATGGCATGTAAAGAGAGAGAGTCTCATTCAAGGGCATGAAAAAGGATATGTGGATAACACTTTGTCCTGAACTGTTAAGTTTATATGAAATTGTTCAGTTTAGTATAATTTTTTTATCAATTTTATATGTTTTAATATTCTGGTATAATTTTGATCATATTTAACCTTTATTATCAATGGTGGATATTATAAAAGTTAAAATAGAAAAAAAAAATCTAATTTGAGTGTCCTGTCAAAAACTTGAAAATATATATAGATATAAAAACATAATTCTTGTCAAAAAAGAAATATATTAAAAATGTTGTAGCATTTTTGTCATTTTCAATAAATTTACTAAGCTTATAAATAACACAAACCTTTTTTTAAGTTTAAACTAATAACAAGAAGTATCCTTAATTATTTTAAAAAAAGTTTCAAAAGTCCTTTTGACTGGTCAAATTGTTGAACATGCCAACAATACAATCACTAATAAGAGTTAAGTATTTTCAAAAGAATTTTATGTAATTTAGACCTTAAATATTTAAAAAAACAAATTAGAAATAAATTTAAAAAATAATGGATAAGCTATTTAACAAATTAAATAATTTAAACTTCGCACTACAAAATAAATTTAGTAAGCAAGATTAGATGAGCGGAATGACAATGGGTGGGGTAGTTTTGGTAAAGTAAATTAGTGAATTGAGGGAGTGAGAGAGTTTTTTTTTTTATTTTGTGTTCTTAAAATTTTTTGTTTTAACTTATTGTTTATTTTTTGTGTTGTAAATGTTTAAGTAATACTTAAATGCTTTTAACGTTTTTAATAATTTGACTAGTCAAACAAATTTCTTATAATCTTTCCAAAAAATTGAGGGGATATTTTTTTGAATGGAAAATGCTAATTGATATTAACTGGCACAATCAGCAAACACAGTAGAGGCAATAAATAGAGGAGCTACATCATTGCTCCTAGAAAAGAGAAAATTAAAAAGACCATCATGGGCTAATACATAAGCTACTCTGTTACTCTCACGGGAGTTATATAACAGCAACCAAGGATTAAAGATAGCAGTTTATGAATATCTTGAATTATTAATCCATCAGCACCGATTCTATTTATCACATGAGCATTGACACTGTTGATGACACTTAAGGGTTATACTTCACAATATGGATCCGAAGACCACTGTCCTTGGGAACATAACAGCCTGGATTTTCTAGTTGTTACTTAACTTGTTTAGACATCATTTATTCTTAATTCTTACTTACTAGCAAGGATTGAAAAATCATTTCCATTGATATTTCTACCGATATTTTTGTATCTTTGAAGTACCGATATAGAAACAGGAATGTCGTATCCTTTTTATATAATGTCTTGAAATTTCTATGAAAATCTCCATGAATGTTGATATTTTGATGAAAATATTTATTTTCATTAAAACTTAGTGTAAAATGACAGAACATCTGGGAATTTTACAGAAATTTTTGTGGAAATATCAGAAAAATATATGAACTTTATATATAATTGTTTAAATTACTTTGAAATATAATATTCAAGTTATTTTTATTTATTTTTTAAAAATAGTCTTACATAAAGTTACTTTTCAATGCTATAAATCCAATTTTGAGTTTATTTTACGTTAGATTGATGCCTAAGGATTAAATGATGTAATTGTTTTTTAAGTCATTTAATCAATAAAAAGTTTAATATTTATTTCATATATCAAATATGTTCTCTTTATGTTTATTTATATTAAATGTATGATAAGAAAACTAAAGTTTGAAACTGTTAATCTAAACCGTCAAAATCGTATATATCATGGACAAATTATACAAAAGACATAAATCTTAAGGTGATAGTCTAAATATAAAAGGTCTGCAATCGAGGGAATAAAGTTGGACACTTTATTTATGTTAAGATTGTTATATTGTCTACTACCATAAATATGAGATGACTTATCTTAGTCATTGGAGTGGGACTCCATGAGTAGAGATATTGGTTTATTGTCATTAGTGACAATATATTAGATCGAGACTAAAGATAAATTGATCTAGTTAATAATTCTATTTGAATAAATCAATTCACTTTAGACAATTATATGTGTTATATCTTAATCCTAAATGAATCTTTGGGTCCGTATTCTTGACTTGTGCTTTTTGATGTACAAAAGTGTGACATCTTGAATTATAAAGGTATGCATACCAGTACGTTGGAGACATGACTCTTGAATAACGTAGACTCGTTATTTATGCATATAGAATCCATAGCTCTTTTGTAGAGTTAATGATATTCTCTTATAAGCATTATCTTGTAATCAGAAACTAAAGCACTCAACCATTTAGACACATGTATGTAACCGAATGGTATACTGTTCGTATTGGTTATGAATAGTAAGTATTCCGATGGTGATATAATGGAATATAAGAAGAATATAATCAGAAAGATAAAATGGAATTTATCCTTAAGTTGATTATGAATATCCTAAAAAGTTGTTACATATTATGATATGCCATGGATACTTAACTTATTGGAGTTTTCTAATTTATATATAGTTTAAGAATGCAACTCTATACTTTTAGTAGAATGGGTTTAGAGTTGATAATTATAAATGTATATTTTGAGAATGTGTCATTTTATAATTATAAGAATTTGATCTATATATATCCATCGAGTTCTTTTTGCTAGCTCACATATTTTCCTATAATGATTCAGTATGATTTTCTGACATATTGTTGACATGTTAAGATTAGTTGAAATTCAATTAATTAGATTTAATAATTCATGTTTAGTTTATTGGTTGAATTAATTTCATGAATTAATTCAAGATAAACATGTTGAATTATGTAAAATATATTTTATTTGAATATAAGATTATCTATATATGACTATTTTAATATGATAACTTTTCTATTGGTATATTGGAATTAAAATTTAGGCTTTATGAAAAATACTCAGGCCAAATAAAGTAGGTATTGTAATGACCAAAAAAATCTAAAAATTAATAAGTATAATTAATTAAGGATTTTTTTATAATTACTCAGCTAAATACTTGAGAAAGCACAAGTTTAGCATTTATTAACACGTAAATTTCAAGGTCTTAATAGCTGTAAGACCTTAGAAATAAATAATGTTGTGAATGCATAAATTTATGTGCTTTATTTATGAAACATGTAACAATATAATATTATGATAGTACATTAAAATAATTAAAAATAATTATTTAATGTGCTAAACTAAAAGTTTATGATTTATTAATTTCATGTGCAAGCCAAAGAAGTGATTTTTATAATAATCTCAATTAGAATGTTTAAATTGGGATTATTTGACAAAAGTAGAATTTCTAACTTATTATGATTACGAGGAACTTTCTATATGATATCAGTTCAGTAAAAGAAACCTAGATCAATGGTAATCATAAGCTCCGTACCATAATTTGAGACATGATGAGCATAAGGCTTAAATAAGCAAGTTTGACCTCGATTTTTTACAAGGCCACCAGGCATGAGAAGAATGCATGATGTTCTATACATTTATAGTTAGTTGCTTACAAGTGTAAATAACTGTGTAAAATTTATAATAGTAATATTAATTATTATTATAAGAATACTAATGGAATTCACAAATATTACACAGACCTTTAAGGCAAATGCAAAAGCACAAATAGACAAATGTCAACCTATAAAGTGATTAAGGAGAGTCTAGAAATATCCATAGATTGGATGTGCACCTATAAACAAATTTTGCTAAAAATAGTTCGGGTTATATCCGTAAAGCACGAAATTATGCTAAGTTTGAAATTTTAAATTAAATTCACTTTTGGATAGTTAATTTAATTTACAAAATGTTTATAAAATTATAACTGTTGTTTTTATAATGAAATTTGAAGTTTATAATATGAAAATTTTTAATGAAAAATATATGTTTTAAATTACATTTTAAAGTTTTTAAAGTTAAAAAAAATTATATTGAGCAAAATTTTAAAAACATAATATCTTTCTTAGAAGTCATATACATAAATATATTTATATATATAAATATGTATACAGCTGTGAAAATAGTTAATCACTGGTTTTGAAGGCAAATGTATCAAAGTTTACTATTTTAAAATAAGACCAGAAATCAAATTTTAAGTTTTAATCAAAGTTCTTAAATACAAAGTATTATTTTTAGCAAATTAATATATATATTTGGTGCAATTAGTGAATTAGTGATTTTAAGGACAATACTGTCAAAGTTTATGATGTCAAGATAATCTATACAGTATAGATAAATTTTATGAAAATGATTTTATGACAGTACGAAGATGTTTATATGGCAATGATACAACAAGTAAATTGGGATTAGTTTAAGTATTTTTAAAGAGCAAGAACATTGCAGTTTTAAAAAGTACAGTTATGTTCATGAGAAATTCAAGCTTGTGGATCAAAGTTGATTAACCCGATACGACATAGTATTAGACTGTGAGGACTCAAAGTTTATAAATAGAAGTTAGCAACCAAAAAAAAAAAAAAGAGTTAGCCAATCAAATCAACTCAACCCCTCTCTTTCTACTCCCTCTCTCCTCAAACTTAGTCCAAGAATTCGGCCTCCATTTTTGACACCTCCTGCACCAATGGAAAGCTCTCGTCGAGCTGAGTCTAACGGTGTGCCGTGCCACCCAAAACACTGCTTGAGGAGGCCACACACGCCGGTCAAAATGGCGAAGAAACCTAAAAATTTTTGTCCAAATATCTTTGCTGTCCGACAACCTATCGACGTGATTGTTGTTCCTACACGACCACCACAATGAGAGGAACAAAACCCACCCCTAGTGGTAGCTCAACAATCGCCAGAGTGCTCTGCCCATCTACCCTTTGTTGCCGCCACCACATCACCGTTGACCCCACCATTTTAGGTAGAGTTAAGGCACACCGTCGGTGCCATTAGCCTCAAACCACCACGGGGAATCTTTCCCTCAATCAATTTCAGCGAGCGTCGGCTACACGACGGAGATTGGAGAGCACTGCTGCCAATCGCCGTGTTAGAGATTGATCTTGCAATTCTCAACCAAATTGTGCCAAATTAATGGCACCAAATCATTGGGAGTAGTGCGAGGAATGATTTCCTCCTCCCAATTTCACATTAGTGTTGCCGTTCATCGGAGAACAAAGCCACCATGGCCATGCGCAATCTGCCACGATGGAGGGTAGCGATTTCTTCAAATCTGACGGTTTCAACCTAAACAAATTGAGAGGAAATGCTCAGAAATGAGTGGGTAACAAAAGCCTCAACTCAGTTGCATGGTAGCTTCGCCATAAAGCCATGATTGGAGTCTCCATTTTTATCGTCAATGTCAAGCTTCGATCTGCTATGTTAGAGGTGGAATTAGGTGAAATTGACAACACCGTTGGACTCAAAAGGGTCGATTTAGTGGGGTAGGCTCGAGCTTAGCTACCACCAGAGTCCGATCAATGACAGTTAATGTCGGTCAAAGTTGGTCAAGGTTGGTCAACGGTGACTTTGGGTTTTTGTGATCTGGACCTCCAATCGATGATTCGAGAGTCTCTTGACTAATTTTGATGCTCTGAATGTGATGGTAACCATCGTTTGAGCTAATTGTACTCCGATGAAAATTGTTTGGTACCGATTGTACGCGAATCGAAGTGACTCAAACGAAAGTAACGGAGTCCAGAATGACATTTTCAGCAATGTATGATATCCAGGGAACATTCCTAGCCATTCGTGGTCACTTGAGGAGCATTGTAGAGGATGCTTCGCAGACTATGGATATAGCAAGACACAACTGGACCCGCTTAGCTGGGTGTCCAGGTAAATAGGAATCTCGCCTATAGTATGAATAGTTTTAAAAATAAAATGATTAAAATATTTTTATAAAAATTTACGAAAATGCATGATCAGTGATTTGTTACACTGTTTTATATTATGATGTAATATGTTATGTTATGACATTACGTGATATGCTATGATGATGATATTGTGATTAATGAGTGATGTATGCAATATTTAAATTATATTGTTAAATCACCTTCAAGTTAAGTATGATTATGATTTACGATTCATGAATTACAATGTGATTATGATTTACGATTCATGAATTACGAAATTGTGATGTCATGTAGTGAAAAGTTATACTGTATCACACAATAAGACAAGTGAAACTTATAAGACAAGTTAAGGGTGTTGTACTAACCTCTCAACCCACGGGGAGGCTCCATGTTAAAGTAATGAATGATCTTGGTGTCGATGGGACCTCGTGAACCCTAACTTCCTAAGACTCGCGTGCAACTGGTACGATCACTCAGGCCCAAAGTAAGAAGATAAGTTATAGCTAAAGTAATTAAGCATAAATCAAGTTAATAAGCAAGCATAAGATGTTCATGCATATTTTTTTAATTAAATTATTTTTAATCATGTTTTACGAGACTAATTTCCTACTTGTTGAGCGAAAACTGATTTAAGTATGTTCATGTTAGAGGTAAGAAAACCTGTCAGTAGCTCTTGATAAGTAGTGGTGAGCGACGGACGAATAGTGAAGATGGGAATAGATTCCGTATACGTAATGTAATATTTTCGTATTATTATTCTATGAATTTATGCATGTTTTATTTTTACGAAAGTACATGTGTTTAAACTTTACGAAAAATTATGTGCATATAACTAAGTAAATAAGTTTCATAATCATGTTTCAAAAACCAAGATTATGATTATGCAACCTTGGTCTAGAGATTTTAAGGTTTAAAAATGTTGCAATAAACAATGCAACAAATGTGTGAAATTTTTAAGTAAAAAAGTCATGTGCTTATTTAAAAAGAAATGCCCAAATGAGTTTTATGCTAAAATAAGAAATGATTCTATGAATATGTTTTATGAATTTACTTTTATGAAAGTTTAGATAAATATGCTTCAAAAATTATTATTATGTCGGTTTTAAGTGAACGAGTTTCAAGTAATTATTATTATGATAAGTTTTGAAAAGGTTAATTTTTAAGATATTAATATGTTATTTTTAAGATATTAAATTATAAGTAAAATATATAAATAATTTTTAAGGAAGTTTCAAAAAGCATTTAAAATGAGATTTTATCTCAACATTTAATTTAAAATTGTTTTTAAAATAGTTTTATTTAAATTAAGAAATGTTTTTAAAGGTGATAACTTTTAAATAATTATCCTTATGTTTAAAGGAAACGTTTCAAGAAAATTTTTATGGTCATGTTTTAAGAAATTAATGTTACAAGTTATGCAAAGGATTAAGTTTTTTTTTTTGAAATTATGATTATATTAAAACGTAATGATTATTATTATGTCATTATCTGTTTAAGAAATTAATGTTATTATGTTAGATTTACAAAATCAAGATATGGGAAAACAATTATTATTTTTTTTAAGATTTCATATCAAGGATTCCATAGCGAGAATCCACTTTTAACAAAAGATTATTCCAAAATTTCTCTACTTTATTCGAAGTATGTTTAAGTTCACGAACATGTTTAAGTTAAGTAACGGCCACGTAGGGAGGAGGTCGTCACAGGTATTATCTAATCAGTTCAAACGATAGATTGGATAGCTCTCTAGGAGTTGGAAAAATGCATGGCTATGTCTACCACATCAGCTCGATCTACCGGCCTACATCGACTGGACCCAATATAGGCCGGTTGATCGACCCTTGCCAAGTCAAAATTCATGTCTAAACGGTTTCAACTGCAGGAGTTAATCTTAATTTAAATTTTGAAGCCTAATCTGAAAAGAATGAGTCCTAAATTAATGACTATAAATAGGAAATTTTTACCTATGGTTTAACATCATAAGTGAAGTCACCTGAGAGGTTTAGAAAGAGATTTCTAGAGAAAGAAATTTTATTACTCTAAAAAATTGTTGTTCAACATCTAGAACAATAATTCTTTTTGCTCTCTTATGATTGTGGGGAGTAGTTACCGAGGGAGAATCGATCGATGTGTCCTCACTCGCACTTCAATTGTGGAAAAGAGAATAGAAAAGAAAATCAGTTGGTTAAGGCTCTTGCAGATGCAATTTTCAAAAGCATTTATATCATGCAAAGTTAGAAGTGTGGTTCCCATTTCACAAGGTGCAAAAGATCTTTTATTAATTTATTATATATAGCATGTCTAACTTATTTATGGAAAAAATTTTATTTATAAAAAACTTGTTTTTCAACATTCCGTTAACTGGGACATACAATTCAAAAAATCAACTCAAGTTTAGAGTCATTAGCAATCATGATAGACCTCTATTTTTTTTTTATAGCAACCTGCAAAGCTTCTTTCATATTATTTTTTCTTTCTTTGTAACTTTACAGGCTTTATTCTTTTCCCTAGAAGCTCCTAGAATCTTCTAAAAGCTCTTTTTGGTGTTGATATTTTCTTATCTTATATGAAACTATAGATTTAAAGTACTTGTATTGGTTGACTTTTAACTACTTTACTCCATTCAAGACCGTATGATTATTATTTGTTATATTATAATCACTTTTTTACTACTCATATTCGTCACATACTTAGTAATTTGGTTGCAAAGTTCATTTAAACTATGCATTATAAACAATTTTAGAGTTACTTAAAGTCTCATTAAAAAATAAAGTGGTCTAAGAGTTCTTTTCGTATTTTACGTCAATTTCCACCGATATCGATATTTCTGTCGATATTTCCATAAAATTTAAGTGTTGATATTTTCATCGATATTGATATTTTCATTTTTGCTTCCTAGTAAGAAAATATGGAGTAAATTTTTTTTTTGAAAAAAATCATACTTAAAACTGTTGCAACATTTGTAGCAATGTAAATTGAAATATAATACAAAACTTTAAAACTTGACTTAGAAACATCCATAACATTTCAAAAAATTTGTTAAATAAATATTTACTTTTATAAAACTTTTTAATATAAATTTTTAAAATAGTGAAAACCTTTTTTTAACATATTGAAAAACTTCTATAGTGCTATCTATAACCCAACATTGGCATCTATCTTATCGTGATACCAAGCTCTTCAACTAGTCTAACTGGTCTCCTATAGAACTACCTATAGTATAAAGAAACTTGTAATAAGCTTTTGTTTAGTAAGTTCAAACTTGTCTCCAAAAACATTAAACTTTTTTTCATAAAACTTTCTTCTTTAGACCTTTCTCACAAAGCATCTCTTTTGAAACATTTCTTATAAAACTTATTTCTTAAAATATTTCTTATAAAACTTCTTTGAAACATTTCTCGTAAACATTTTTTTTAAAACGTTTTTCACAAAATGTTCTTTTGCAAAATATTTCTCGTAAAATATTTCTCATAAACATTACCCATAAAAAATTCCTTAAAAGAATGCAAGCAATATCATATTGCATGATTCCATTTAGCGCTTTCATGAACTTCTTATCATCATTCTTAAGTCTTAATTTTCTTAAACTATGGGCCTATGTGTACGTGTTAGACGTGTTTAACCATCAAACATCAAGGTCGTAACGTAACTTAGAATGGTACTCCCTTAGATTGGGAGGCTGAGATGACACTTTCTTATCATAACTTGTAGGCTTAGTTTACCAATCTTGTAATCTTAGTGAACATTTTACATGACATAACTTAATGTCTAAAATAATAAATATAATAAATGCCAATACATTGCGAATCATGACTTGATCTTTAAGATATTATGCATAACAAATGCACTATATATCAAACAATTATAAAGCATTTGAAATTTAGTTTCTTCATATCATAGGTGAGGTTTGAAACTTACTTGTTTAACTCTCTAACATTCCATCTTTATCGCTTTTTATTTTATTAGTCAATTTTGTGTTATGTTCAAACGACACCCTACTGTTAACTAACTATCTAAGTTTACATTATCAATTTACTTCTTTATTGCTTAAGTTGTTCATCCTATTGTCAAATTCTACATCTTACTTAATAGTTTTGTTACTTAATGTGATATGAAACATTTTCTGTATAAGGGCATTTCGTTAATTCGAAGTGCTCATTCTTCAAAACATAAAATCCTGATTTTTTGCCTCTAGAACCAAAAATAACTTTTTATACTAAAACGTCCAGTTTTTCACAAGGATTAAAACTTAGAAAGGGTCATTGGCCAAATTTAAACAATTTCAAAACGTTTTCCTTGTTTACCGTTTTGAAATTCATGACCAAATTTTGTAAAATTCATAACTTAAAATCTGTGCTGAATTTTTACAAACCTTCCATAATGTGTAGTAGTTTTGGTAAGATTTACAACTTTTATGTTTTAACTTTTCTTAAATTTTAGTGTCTTGAGAATGTTTTGGCCACTTTTCAAATTTGTTGAACTAAACATTCAAACTTTACAAGATGATCCAATTGAAATTATACAAAGTTTTGCTTACGAAAGTTGTTTATCCCGTTGTTTCCAATAAATCTTATGTTTTGTTTGGAAAATAAATTGGTCTCTAAATTTATCAAAAGCCTATTAACTTTCTCATTTTTACCTAAAACCTTTGTTTATCAATCTTCCAATCTCATTACCATCAACATAACACTCAAACTAAACATGCAATAGCGTTTTTATTGCATGTCATAGTCCATAAACATTAAATCAAACACTTTATATACATAACCATTTCAAGACTATGGTTTAGAATTTTACCTAGGGATTTCAAAGCTTTAATTCCACTGTTGGTGCTAGAAAACCTTCTAAGATTCTTGACAACAATCCATAACATAACTCATGAAAATCTAATCTAAAACATGCGCAAAACCCTTAGAATACAATTGGTAAAATTAGAGTTTTTATCTTGAAAAATCCTTAATCTTCATTAAGAACACTTATCTATGTTTCCTTGGATGTTTTGAAGGCTTAAATCATCAAGAGTTTTAAAGAGACCTTTAGTATAAGGGGCGAATTTAAGAGGAGAAGTGGAAGGAATTTTTTTGATGAACAAACTAAGCTTTTATTTCATTTACACCCCTAGATATTTAAATTGCTCATATTAGGGACTTATTTGCAAATAAAAATTTGCTCCTTCCACTTGTCCAAAATTGGTTTCATTAGGGGAGATGATCTAAAAGGTGTCACCAATGGATCTTACATCATCTTTTTAACAATCTAATTTTACACTAACAATATTTACCTATATTGTTATAAACTTCCACAGCATTCCATATTTATCTATATCCCCCACACAGTACAATTCTCATATTGTTTAACTTTATCAGTATAATTTCTATATTGCTTAACTTTATGCAGTATAATTCCTATACTTATTGCTCTAATACTGCATAATTTTGTACTGTTTAATTCTTATGCTGTATAATTTTCATACAGTATTTTTCTTTTACTATCTTTCTATCTTAAAATTTGCTACAATACATTCTGCAACGATTACGCTTTCTGACTTATTTTGCTCTTGCTCATCAATAAGCTCACATTTTCATGTACTTCATACTGTAATTAGACTATGGTGTGATATTTAAGCTTGTAAATTCTATATTTATTCATATTAAATTTGTCACAAAAATTGGATTTAAATAATAATTATTGTGACATTAAAATTGTTGTTGTTATGTACTTAGCAAATTTTTTTAGCATAAAATTTCAATCACAAAATTTATACATAAATTACTCATAATAACTCTTGAATATTTCTTATTTTATGCACTAAAAATTCTTGAGTATAACAAGCAAACTCCAAACTTGCCCATAGAGCTAAACACTGAACTATGTAAAGGGTAAAAAAACCATAAATCTTCTAAGCTAAACACCCATGAACAACTCCCTAAGATTCTCGAATAAACTCCAATAAAACCCACATTTTTTTTAGTCTGCATCAACATTTAGTTTTAGCATTCCAGTTGGAAGAGCTTTTCATCGCCTTCTAACTATTGCTTGAGGGCCATTCTGCACATTTAGGCCCTTATCTCATCTTTTATAGTCACTAAGAACTTGGCCAGCTAGCTCCAATACTCATTCATGACCCATGGGCATACCGTTATTCACCAAAAGTTTCCTGTTCCACTAGAGATTTCATGGATCTCCAATTTAGCCGTTTGGTTTAGGTTAGTAAGAGAGCAACATAAATCCAAGAACATAAACCTCCCTAATCTCCAACAGCTGACCAAATAGCTGACATTCCTAAACTTCTTTAGCTAAAGAAAAGTACACAGAACATGTTCCATATATTCATCATCATCCTAGCAAAGCTTGCAAGTTAGGTCACACTCCATCCTTTCTGAGCCAATTATCAAAACTGGACAATATTCCATGATATGCATGACACATAAGTATTTTATTCTTACCAGGAAAACTAAGGCGTCACAACCTATGCCACCACTTATTCTCAGCCCTTCCATAGGACAAGGACAGTGTACCTTTTACTTCCATAGCCGACTTGATTATCTTCAGAGTCCCTTCTTCCCAAAGCAATACTTAGCACAATCTCATTGTCCATAGGCCAAAAAACTGATTATCTCCTCGTTCCATCTCCAATTAGTAATTAAGTCACCTACTTTACTCGTCAAAATCCCAAGGTGTAGAGGAGTGATTAGTTTAAATGTATGCGGCATGGGCAACCATAAATCCAAGAATATACTAATTTTCATACCATCTCCTTGTAACGATCTTACTTACGTGGCCGTTACTTAACTATATAATTGTGAACTTATACATACTTTAACGTAAAGTACATAAATTACAGAATAAATTTTTTTCTAAACGAAATAATAATTATTATTTCTTAAAATAATCCTTCTAAAGAAATAATAATTTTTTCTTAAGACTTAATTCTTTAAATCTAACATATTCTTTAACGTGATAATAATAATTTCATAAGTTTTTTCTTTTAAACGTAAAGATAATTATTTAAAACTATTTATTTTAAAAAACATTACTTATTAAATTAAAACCCTACTTTTTGAACATTTTTAAAATTAATTATCATAACAATAATTCTTTAAACCTATTTTTTAAGAAATAGGCATAATAATAATTTCATGAAATATATTTTTTAAAATCATTAATTAATTTAACGTAAAACTTTCAAAAACATTTCTATAATCAAATAACATCATAATTTTCTTACTTTAAAATCTACATGTATTTGTTGCACATTTTAAATCTTATAATTCACTAGACTAAGGTTGTACAATCATAACCTTAGTTTTTAAGGCATACTTATGTAATTTCATTCATTTATTTTTTTACATACATAATTTCATAAAATAAAGATGCGAAAATATTATATTTGCATAAGCAGTATCCATTCTCATCTCCACCATTTATCTGTCACTCACCACTATCCATTAGATGTTACTGATTGATTCCATACTTATAGCATAAATATACTTAAATGAGCTTTCGCTTAACAAGGAGGAAGTTAAACTCGCAAAACATCATTGAAAGACATTTAATAAAACATGCATGAACATTTTATACTTACTTATCAACTTATTTTATGCTTGACTATGTAAGTCTTATCTTATCATACTAAATGGGCTGGAGTATTCGTACTAGTTGTGCACGATACTTAAGAAGTTGCGGTTCGTGAGATCCCCAACGGCACCAAAATCTTAAACTAAACTGAACATTTTACTTCCCCATAAGTCGAGAAGTTAATACAACACCCTTAACTTATTTTGTTTTATATGTTTCACTTAAATTATTATGTGTATACAAAATGACATGTTACGACACAACGTCACAAAATCATAAATCATAAACATACTTAATTAAAAGTAAGTAAGCAGTCTTATTTAGTACCGCATATATCACATAGAGCTTATGACATAATCATAACATAACACAGCATATCATGACTAAACCTACTACAACATGTCATACATAACATGGCAGAACATATCACTAATCATGTATTTTATAATTTTTTATGAAAACATATAAATGTTTTATTTCAAAACTATTCACACTATAGGTGAGATTTCTATTACCTGTATTCTGAGCTAAACGGATCTAGTTTTATCTCGCTAGTTCTACAGTCTAAAGTGATTCCTCGATGATGGTCCTTAAAGGGCTAGGGATGGATAGAAATGCTCCTAGGAGGTTGAAAATTGCTGGAATGTCATTCCAGACTGTGTTATACCAGTTTGCCTCACCTCGATCTACATTCAGCTAGCACCAAACAATTTCTAATGGCGCAGAATTGGCTCAAACAGAGAGTACCATCGCATTCAAAACATCGAAATGAGCTAGGAAATAGTCTCAGATCATTGATCAGGGGTCTAGATCACAAAACCCAAGGTCCTCAGAGTTTGGCCACTCGCAATAGCTGGTAGCAGCTCTGGTCGCCTGCTGATGTTTACACATCAGCTCGTACTAGATTTTGGCCTATTGAGTTCGTTGATGTGGTTAATTTTACTAAAATTTTTGGTGAAGATGCCGTGAAATTAAGTTGGGGTTTCCATTTAACGAATTCTCTAAGCGTGATAAAGCTAGTGGTGTACTTCACCACCACCTGGAAAGGCCAACTTAAGGTGGCTCGGGATAGTAGATGGCGACACTTCCCAATCTCAACCGTGACGTGCTAGATTAAGCAAATCTCCATAAGGATCATGTTTCTCGTCCAATTCTGAATCTAATGGTACTAAAATTGGTTCCTATTGGCCATGAAATTGCTAGAACCATGTGAATGGTGGTGGCACATGACAATGGTTATGGAACTCCAATGAGGAGGGCTTCTTTAGTGCAATTGATCGAGGGGTTTTACTCCCTATCTTGATCTAAGTCTTGTGCTACCGGCGGTGTATCACACCATTGTCGAAAATGATGGGATCGGCGATAGAAATTGGAGACTCCAAGGTATGGTTCTAGTTGAAATTGACCTATGAAACCAGTGCCATTTTCTTCCTCTCGTTCATCTAAATCTTTAGACACCAAGATCTTGTTGATTGGTAGAGATATTGGGAAGAAAAGAAGTGGGTTTTTCGTGAGCTTTGACTAGAGAGTGTAGGCTGCTCTGGTAGAGTTGCAAGTAGTACAACATGTCATTGAACTTAGCTCGTCGCGATCTATCCATTGGTGTAGGAGGTGTTGAAAACCGACATCAGAATCTTAACCGAAGTTGGAGGAGAGAGAAAAGGTAGAGAGAGTGGGAAGCTAATTATTGATTGACTAATTTTTTTACACTCATATATATATAGACACAGTTATAAGTCCTCATAGTCTAATTTGTAGTTGATTAATTTGATTCGTAAACTTTGAAATTTCTATAAACATAGTTGTACTTTTAAAACTATCATATTGTTGGTCTTTCTAAAAATAATTAAATAAATTCTAACTTCTTACTGTATTATTTGTTATTAAAATCTTCGTACTATCATGAAATCATTTTTAAGGCTCTAAACTTCTTTTTTGATTTTTTTGATTTTTTTCAAAAATGTAAAACCTTGACATTCTAATCTTCAAAACCAGTAATTAATTATTTTCATCATTTTTTATTTTCTATAAATAATATTTTGTATTCAAGAGCTTTGGGTAGATCATAAAATTCGATTTCTTATCTTTATAAATCATTCTCTTAGATTTTTAAAAATTCTTAAATTTCAAAACGTTAAATTAATTACTGAAACTTACAATTCTTTCATAAAAGTAGTTGTCGTAATCTATTAACCATTTTTGTAATTTAAATTGAATATCTATAAGTTAATTAAAATCAAATTCTAAACTTAGCTGAATTTGTGCATAACCTGAACTGTTTATAGTAAAAAGTTGTTTCTGGACCCACATCCAATCTATGAATGTGTTGTTGTTGTTGTTGTTGTTGTGTAGTTTTTAATTACAAATGCGTATAATAATATACATAAACGATATTGAAAATTCTCAAATTTTCAATAATCCTTGTGCCTTAAAAAATTCTTATCATGCTTTATGATCTCATTAAAATCGAGTTCGATCTCATCTTTATAAACTTTGTGCTCACCATTTATAAATTATAGTATTGAGTTGTTGATCACAATGATCTAAATTTCTTTTGCTAAACTAACATTATGTAGGAATTCCATATAATCATAATGAGTCAGAAGTTCCTTTCTATTAATAAATCTCAATTTAAATATTCTAATTGAGATTCTTATAAAGTCCGCTATTTTGACTCGTACCTAGAGTTATTGAATCATAACAACTTAATTTAGTACGCTAAATAATTATTTTAATTATCCAAGTGTACTATCATAGCATTCATTTTTTATATGTTTCATACATAAAGTACATAAAATTATGCATCTATAAAACTGTTTCTCTAAAGTCATATGGCTATTAAGACTTTTAAAATGAGCGTATATGGAGAAAATTCATAATCATAAATCATGATTAAGTCGTAATTTAAACTTGTGAATTTTTTGGGCTTATAGAAAATTTCTAGTCTTGAACTAAATTCTTATAATTTTCTTGTAGTTCTTACAAAAACTTGAACTTATAAGCTCTAAACTTATACTTCCTTATAAATTAACAACGTAGTTATGAAAAAATCTTTAATTAATCATACTTATTAATTTTTAGATTTTTTGGTTATTATACTTCCATCCTCCATCTAACACCTAATCTGAGAAGCTCCTTACCCCACATAATGCTCCTCCAAGTGTTAAAGGAGTTGTGTCTAACCTCAGCTTCATGGAAAGAGGTTGATGGAAAATATTTAGCCTTCAAAATACGACTAACAAGTGAGTCTAGAAACCTGAGAAATTTCCAACCTTGTTTTACCAAAAGGGCCTGATTAAAAGCAACGAAGTCACAGAAGCCCATCCCCCCATCCTTCTTTGCCATACACAACTTCTCCCACCGCATCCAATGAATCTTTTTGCTCTCCTCACCACCACCCCATCAAAACTTGGAAATAAGTGCTTCTAAATCATGGCAAAGATTGTGCGACTTTTAAAAACACTCATGGTATACGTAGGAGTGGCTTGGGCTACAACTTTAATCAAGATCTCCCGCCCTCAAATAGAAAAAAAAAAAAACCTTCTCCTTAATGAGATTAAAAGAATTCCTCTTATTTTAACCAATAAAAGATGGTAAACGCAAATATTTGTCGTGTAAAACACAACTATCTGCTAGCCCTAGCACACCATGCATGTCTTGTATAACTTTGTCTCTAATATTTAGAATGAAACTAATCATAGATTTTGAGAAATTTACCTCTTGTCCTTATGATAAGGAGTACCCTTTAAACACTCTAGCTATCTCCTGGCCTCTCCTTCTCTTGCTCTTCTAAAAATAATTATGTCGTCAGCAAACAAAAATGGCTTACTTGAGCAGCTCCTCGAGCAACTTTAACCCCTTGCACACCTCAACACACCTTTACCTTTCTAATCAATGCTCAAAATCCTTCCGCACAGAATAGGAATAGGTGTGGCAAACTAATACATCCTTGTCTTTGCCCTCCCTACGATTTCACATTCCTAACCACTTCACCATTAACAAAAAAGGACAATCGTAACGTGGAGATACAATATGTAACACTACATATTCATCTTTCACAAAACCCCATTCTTACCATCATAGCTCTTAAAAAAACTACTTTACTCGATCATAGGCTTTACTTATATCAACTTTAAGCCCCATCCAACCCTACCTCCCGCAAACTTTCCTTCAAATTGTATGAAGCACTTCAAAGGCTACCAAGATATTGTCTATTACGAGTGGTCCCAATACAAAAGCTTTTTCCTTACTAACACAATACTCGATAAAGTTTTCTTCAACTTATTAACCATCTCCTTTGTCACAACTGTATATAAAACATTACCAAAGGCTAATTGGCCTAAACTCCAACACCTTCCTAGCTTCCCTTATCTTTAGAATTTGTAGCATTAATGTCTTCAATTGATTGTCCCCCATTAAGAATCTCCAGACATACCTTAACAAGTGTGCTTGACAATATCCCAATTTTTTTTTTTTTTTAATATGGCATGGAAATCGTCCAGTCCCGGTGCCTTCTTTCCTCTTATGCGAAATGGAGTTACTTTAGTTTAACCCTTCGCGTGTAGTTCCTTAAGAAAAGCGCATCCTTCTCAGAAATCCGAGCCTCAAAACATTGCGTCAACTTATTTGCATCCTCCAAACTTGGGACAGTGGAAGGGTTTACCTGACGGAAAGAGTCTTCAATTTCTTTCACCATATTCTCTTCCCCTATCAACCGCACACCTTGACTATCCTCCAATCCTTAGATTTCATTTTTATCTCGTAGATGAGAGGCTTTAGAATAAAAGAACTTCGTATTTAGATCTCCAACCCGCTAACCATTCATTTGTGGCTCTCTCTCTCTCTCTCCAATAATGTTCCTTCAAAGCTAGATACCGAGCAACTCGAGTTCTTTTGATTTTAGATGAGCCACCAAAGAGCTTGTAAATACCCCATTTTGAGCTCTTCAATCTTTGCTTTCAATTCTTTAAGGGGCATTTGGTATGTAGTAATCTTAAGAGTGAGAGTGGGAATATGCAAGATTTTAATATTTGATACAAGAACTATGATTTTTAGATTTACAGGAAACTTGATATCATTAGATTCACTTTATCCTATTTTGGGGTAATCTGAATCCCACCAAATAAGATAATATTTATATTCCTATGAATTTCAACATCATAGGAATCTCACTTTATTTTTCATGATAATGATGGCGATAATGAATAAATAAATAATACAAAATACTATTAAACATCTATAATATTATTGTAACTTAATATAATTATTTATTGTTAATATTAGTAAAAAAATAATAACATATTACTAAGAATTATATTTTCATTATTATCATTTATATTCATATCAATATATTATATATACATATATAATATTTTAATATTAAAATATTATTATTAAATAGTATTATTATAAATTAATGTAATTATATAATAGAAATATAAATATTATATTAGTTTGAAGTAATAAAAATTTAATAATAAGGACAATAATAATATTATTAAACAATAATATTAATATTAAAATATAATAATATTATTATATTATTCATTCGCATATTTATGTTGCTACTATTATTTAATATCAGTACTAAAATACTATATTGATATATCTATTATTAATATTAATACAATAATAATAATTATGATGAAAATGAATATAACAATGGTAATATATTGAAAAAGAAAAGTAATAAGAATGAAAGGCTAAGCTTTTTATAATCCTGGTGTTGAGCTATTTTTCGGCCAGACCTCCCCTATAGTATTGTCATTGTTGTAGAGTTTAACTACCAAGTTCGGGATAGATTGGTGTGTTTTCTCCACGTCTAGGACACTAGAATATTTAATTATGAACTAAAAAAGGCATGAGAAAAAAGCATATTTGCTAGTGATTGTGAGACCATAATTCTTGACTAAAGGGGACACCAAATATCTCTGTCCTTCCCTCCCTTGGATAGATAGAGAGGGAAGGCAGAGCTTTTGGTTTTTTCATGTTGTGAAAGAGTTGAACAATGGTTTTTTTTTTTTTCTGTATTGTAAAAGAGTTGGACTATGAAAATATCAATATTAGTAATATAATAACATCACATGATTATTAAATAATAGTAGTAGTAGTAATAATAATAATAATGGTATTGTTGTTGTTGTTAAATTTTTCTAAAGAGATTTTTTATGTTTTTAAATTTTTTCTAATGATAATGACAATTTTATGAGTGTAATTATCTTTGCAAAAATATGAATATAAACATTTAGTAATTACATAATTATACCTCTTAGTTTTAACTATTTCGTAACATGTTTTTTTATTTTAAGAAACTACAAAGTTGTCTTTTGAATTTAAAAAAATTATTTCAATTTCATCCCTATGAGTAGAAAAAATTAGGCAAAATAAAATAACTACCCTTAAACAATTATGAAAAATATTTTATAGATTTAAAAATATAAAAAATCCTAAAACACAACATCAAATTTCAAAAAAAGATCTTAAGTCTTATGACATTTTATATGTTAAAATAATTTTGAAAATTTTTCCTGCGAAGAAAAATATATTTTAGAAACAAATCTAGTATAATTAAAAATATCGTTGTCTTATTGTTATGTTTTTCTACTCAAAAAGTCTATAAAAGATAAAATTAAAACTAATTTTTTAAATTCAAATGATAGCTTTATAGTTTCTAAAAACAAATAAATAAATTGAGAAATAACTAAAACTAAAAAATATAGTTATGTAATTGACCATATAAACATTATATTTATTTTTTTGAAAGGTAACACAACAGTTTCTTTTTTGTCAACTATACAAGATTCTTATGCACAAACAAATACAATAATATGTTATTCCTAAAAATCTAAAAAAAAAATTTACGTACAACCAAACGTGTCAATTTTGATTTCTCTAAAATCATATTACGTACTATCACTTTCTTAAAAATATGATTCTAGCTTATTATTGTATACCAAATGCCCCTAACTTTTCTTGGGATCTTCCCAAAATCAGAGCTGCCCCAGTCCTTTAAAACCTCAGCAAAGTTTTTCTTTGGGGGCATTTTTTTATTAATTTAAATATGAAAATATTTGTTGTATTTTGAATTAAGTTTGTGGGTATTTTAGAATTTTCCCGAAAACATGAGAATGTTTCTAGCAAAAACTTGAAATATTATTGCCCGAATGAAGCACTCTGCTGAGTTAAGAATAATTGTGGAATGATGTTTGTGTACGGCATTTGATCAAACTACACGTTCTTAATTTCATCTGTTAATCAAGCGATCTTGAAAACAAGAACTCATAAGTGGAAATAAAAGTAATGATAGCTAATTCGAGCGATATTTAATTAAAGCTTTTGGCCCTAATCCAAATGCAGCGTGCTGCTAATTTTTTTCTATTTAATTTGTGTTTAATTGGAGAAACATCTTTAAGACGCATATCCTAATAGAATACTTTTTTTTTTCTTTTTTGAAAGAAAAGATTTCATTCCAATAAGTGAGAAATACAATTGATTCTGTAATACAAGACATAATCCCTAATGTAAACCAGTTCCACTAGTACAATTAGGCTCAATTACGCTCATGTTGAAGGGTGAAAACGCATGTCAGAGGCCCGAAAAAATAGAAAGCACCTCGACATACAAAGAAAGAGCACACATTTTGCTATTTAATTAGGCCTTTAACAAGAAATAGGAACATTTGAAATAATCATGGGCCATGACAAGGCAACACGAAGGGCACATCCTTAAAGCAAAAACAAATCACATACTGCAAAGAACAAAACTCATGTGAGATAGACAAACGAACAATAAAATTATGAAAACAAGCAAACAAAACAATAAAACAAACATCGAATAGGAGGAAACAACCACGCCTTTATTGAAAAACAACTAAGAAGCGAGGACAACACCATAACCAAATGAGCAATTAATGCTGACAGTGAAAACCAAAAAAGACGCTAGGTCTAACCCCGCCAACCACCATCCCAAGCCGAAACTAGCCACAAACCATCGCCAACACAAGCAACAGAACACCTCCAACTGAGGTAGCCACATACCCCAGTGAAGGGAAAATGGCCCATACCATGAGAGACCATATTCATCCTTCAAGCCCCAAGAGTAGTGACATTAGTAGAGGAGAAAGCAAACCTCCCTAGATTCGGCCCACACCAAAGGAACTATCGTCCCTCACCCCAAGCCAAGGAAACCTAGATCTAACCCCTCCCCAGCCATGACTGCCAAGACCCAACGAGAAATCTTTGCCCCAGCCCCCACCCCTGCCATGGACCCTCAAAAAGACCACCCTTTTCCATGGCCACAACATGCCTATGTAACTCTCACTAGCCAAATGTTACCAAAGTTTGCCTCATTAGGATGCTGCTTCCACTTTCAGGTCGAAGCTCAAGCAGCCGTCTCAAGGTTGGCATTGGAGTCCGACCCAAAGAGTGGGGAGCAGCATAACAAAAACCCTAGTAGAAAGCTTTCATGAGAATAAAGAGACCCTAATCGAATGCTTGTAATTTAATTTAGCAAGATTGCCTTTTCCTATACCTAACTCAATTAATGGCACGCATATTAATATCACTCCCTGTGATTGCTTGTCGTATTATTAGTTATGGTCGAGTTCTTTACTTTTATTTAACTTATAAGTTCCAACAACATTCCTATTTTGTCACTCTTTCAATGCTTTTTCCCGAGCACTTTTTCTAAATCAAAACTTAAAGCTGCACTTGCTTTTTTGAACAAAATGTGAAATATTAATTTCCACAAAACGGAGAAGACCCCCATCTATTTTTGATTGGAAGCATGCAACAGATTTTTTTTTTTTTTTTTTTGGTTTTTTAAAAAGAGTTTGTCTCCATCAATGTCACAGATTTGTACCTAAAGCCTAAAGATTTGTGGATTTAGCACTTTAGCTTTATCACACCATGATAAAGTAAAAGAACCTCTGTTGTTTTTATGCCTTTTTTCTACTCGTTAACTGAATATAATTAGCATATTAATGTTGCTTGGGACAGGAAGTACTAGTAGCCCATAGTTAATTGTTCATGCATACCGCTTTGCTTAACCTTAGTAGCAGGACTTGATGCAAAGTACCTGACTCTTTTCCCACTTATAAAAATCAAGGCCGATTAACAATGTTGTTATTTACAATTATAATAATTCTTGTACCTTTTTTTTGTTTTATTTAATGACTTAAGTGCTATAGCATGCCCTTTTCCATTAGTTAATAATAATAATAATAATAATAATAATAATAACAGGAAAGGTGAGGAAGGGAATAGTTTACTAAAAGCTTGACAAATCGTTGCTTATTAATTTGACAAGAAACAATAAGGTGTAGTTCATCATGTTGTGAGGAATTTTAGGAAAAAAAAATCCTTTTACGAGTTTAAGTGATCAAATATTATATTGTTTAACCTTATATTTTTCAGAATAACAAAAATTTCTCTTAAGATTGACAATCCCTAAAAAAACTTCACCACTAGTGTCGGATCAATTGCATTTGGATCACAGAGATGCCTTAAAGGCAGTGATAACAAAAGTAAAGCAAACACGAAACTCTGCCAATTTATATGGCATAAAGTCGACTAAAATGTGTTGATTTGTATTTTAAAGAAATAATGTGAAAGGATTTCTATGATAATATGAGGATCTTTTTAGAAAAAATAAATAAGGAAAGAGGAAAATTAGGATTAATGGTAGGAAAAATAAAGATGATTAAATATATGACTTAAATTTGGGAGAGGGCTTGAAGTTCCTTTTGTGTCCCGTATATTCAAAATTTATGACGATGCAAGCGCAACAAATAAAGACCTCTATTGTCATTTGGATTGTAATATATTTCATCAAAATTCATAATTAAAGCAGTTGCGAAAACGTATGTCTCATAACTGCAACAAAAAACTTGTTAAGAAAGAAAGTGCAAATTCTTAGAAACTGACACACGGCATGTACACACACATATATACTATATGTATATAATATATATATATATATATATATATGCATTTGATCAATTTCATTTGGTGCTAGCCCTTGAAATGACTTGGTTTCTAACCTTATGATTTGAACTAATAGTTTTAAAGCAAGTGGTTTAAATGGTGATTTTGAATTGACGTTTGAAATATAAATGTCGAGAATACACATTAACTTTAAAATAAAAACTAGTGTTTAGAAAGCTATGATTTATGAAAAAAAAAAAAGAGAGAATAAGAATGGTTTTTAGTGTAAAAAATAATTCAAAATAGTTAGAACTTAAAGGGAAGGGGATCAAGTTTTCAAAACCGACAGTTTAGTCTATCTTAAACGATCATTATCATTTTGAACGATTTAAAACTTGCGTCTACCAAACGCTTGTTTTTATAAACCATTTAAAATGTTCTAAATACGCGCACCAAATAGCACATAAAATTTCTCTTACTCTTAGGGCAATAGTTGTTTCGGGTGCTTTCCACATGCAGGAGCAAAAAGAACACACAAATGTGGCCTTAAATTTTTTTTTAAAAAAAAAGTGCTTTTTCCAATTCTACCAACAGTACTTTGAGAGAGAGAGAGAAGAGTTTTGTTGGGTTTGCTTTGAAAAAGAGGAACTTGGACACACGCTTATACATCCACAAGATCTGTGTTCGTGTAAGGTGTATTCTTTTTTTTTTTTTTTTTTTTTTTTTTTCCTATTGGGTAAAGAGGGAAATGGTGGAGACGAATTGACTATGAACCTTGGGAGAGACTTGAGACGAAGAAGATTCGGTGGCCCAACGGCAAACCAAAGGGCCGAAACCATGTGGGGGCCGATAACCTTTTTTTATCTTCACCCTCTTTCACGTGCCCTAACCATTTAAATCATTTTTTTTTTAAATTTCCATATTTTTCTCTCTCAAATTCAAGTACGGACCCTAAATTCGGGACGTCACACGTTTGCCATAAACAGAGTCCGTATTTATGTTATAGTTTTGCTCTTTATTTATAAGTATATATCAAGATTGAACTTCTGCTGTCATTGTATCATTAACGGTGATAGATGGCATTTATACAAAATGTGTTTCAGTGCATGGTCTAACTCGCCTGTAAAACTTCAATTGTAACTAACGTTTTAAGTTTAAAAATTGTAATATATAGCTTTATATTGTAATAATTTTTTTTTATTTTTTAGTAACTGTTAAGAGCTTTACACTGTTAACTATTATAATTAATGAGTTGAAACTCAAGTTTCAAACACTCCTTATGGACTTCTAAAAACTTACGATTTTTTATTTTCTTTTTTTTTGTTTGAATAATTGAATAGGACCAAAAAAAAGAAATAAAGACTGTAACGAACATAACGAATCGTTTGCAGATATATATATATATATATATATACACACACACGGAGAGGCTTGATTCCTTCAGCAAGAGAAACAATGAAAATGTTGGAAACTATATGGTCAAAGTTTATGTATACATAATTACATATGCATGTGTGTGTGTGTGTGTACACTAATTTCCAAACGAGTAATGTTTTTTCTATAGACTTGAAGCACGTTCTGCTTGGTTCCCTTTCATGATATTCATGAAAACAGCTACAGAGAGTTGGACAAGACGTTCCAACTTAGTTTTCTTTATTTTCTTTCCTTTTTTTTTTTTTTTGTTGTGAGTTTGATCGCCATTTGAGATACTTTGTGTTTTTTGTTTTAAGCAATTAAAAAAAAAAATTTAAGGCCTTTTTATTAATGTTTAGATAGTGTATAAGAATATTATTGATTTTAGAATACCTTTAAACCTATTTGGTTGATAAATAAAAAATTCTTATTGAAACAAAAAGTATTGTAGTTCAAGGAGATAGATGAAATTTTAATTTGTTTTTCTTACATAAAAGGTCAAAAATATAATTAAAAAAACTTTCAGAAGCACCCAATAGTCAACTTTTCCTAAAAATGTTTGGAAAGGCTAAAAACATTTTTAACAGGTCCATTCAAGCATGTCAAAAAATAATTTTTGAAATAAATGAGCTAAAAATAACTTATTTTAAACCATTCTAATATCATTTTTTGTTTTTTATTACCTTTTTTATTTCTTGGCAAATTATTTGTCACATCATGATATAGTTTTTAAATATAATTGTCACACTAGTTGTTCTTTTCTTTTTTCCGTAACAGAGAATATCAAAGGGTAAGTGTGACAAGAAAAAAGATGAAATATGCCTCGGGGGGGGTCTCATAGGTAAATAGATTCAAATTATGGTGATTTAGATTATTTTGATTTGAGTTGTGTGATTTAAATTGATGATTTGAATTGCAACTCAAATTAACGTATGGATGTGTCTTTAAAGTGTTAATTTGAATGGAGAATAAAATTAAAATTTGTGATTGAATGTATAGTGGAAAAAGTTTTTTTATTTATTAACAAATCTAGCTCAATTTTAATGGTTTGAACTATATACAGTGTAAATCTATCACATGTTACAGTAAAATTCTACCGTGTAAAACTCTTACATGCTACAGTTCCCAAACTTAAACTAATAAATTAAAATATTCTCCCAAACACCTTATTAAATTTTAAGGGAAACAAATATGTATCCAAAAAATTTTAAGAATTTGAATCTAAAAATTGACCAAATATACAAAATGAATGGCCCAAAAGGGCTTTTTAGCAATTGATAGAAGCGGGGACAGAAGAACACATATGCTTTATAGTCTTGCTGTTGTTAAATTTGAGTTAATCGCAAAACTATACCTCATAGTTTTTATTGTTTCTCTATTTTTAAAAACTACAAAGGTATCTTTTAAAATTGAAAAACTTATTTCAATTTTATCATTTACAGACTTTTTTGACTTAAAAAAATAAAAATAAGATAAAAATACCATTGACTAACCTAATTTGTTTATGAAATATATATTTCTTCTTGAGAAAAATTAAAAAAATATATATTTTAAAATTTAAAAAGTCATAAAAATTAAGATATTTTTTTGAAATTTAATGTTTTATTTTAAGATTTTTTATGTTTTTAATATATAAAATATTTATCATAACCATTTAAAGATAGCCATATTGTTTTGTCTAATTTTTTTTATTAATAAAAATGAAATTGAAATAAGTTTTTTTTAAAACTTTAAAAATACCTTTATAGTTTGTAAGAACAGAAAAATAAATTAAAAAATAGTTAAAAATAAGAAGTATAATTATTTAATTAACCTTTTATTTTTAGTCTCTCTTTTTTCTATATCGTTACCCATTTAAGATTATTTTCCCACTTCTACCAAAACTAATTATTACTACACGTAGAATTTTATCCACAATGATTGATTAGGCTTAACATGACCAAATAAAACAAATTTAGTACTATTTCTTGGCATTTATTCATAAAACCACATGAAAGTTTGTCAATTTTCAAACTTTGCCGCAATTGAAACAGATACTGATTACCTGATACACTTGACGACTTCCTCATTTTCTTTTATTATCTTGAAAAATTAATTTTAGCTCAGAGAACATTACTTTTTTTTTTAATTTTAAATTCTATCAAATTATTTAAAGTTACTTTTAATCTCAAGAATACGTTGTATTTTCCAATAAAACATCAGTGCTTTATATGTATGAGAAAAATAAGGAACTTATTGATTGCTCAAGTAGATAATGTATTCTATGTAAAGTGAGAAATTATCTTCTATCCTCAAAACATATTTTTTAAGCCTCACATGAAATCGCATATAGTTGTTTTTTTTGGTAGAATCAATATAGTTGTTAGTGTCAAATAAAATTATAATAATATGTGTTTAATAATTTAGCACAATTTAAAAGTTCAAAAAATGTTTAGTCAATAAATCGTATGAAGTCGACGTCAATCAAATATAACTATCTTGTAATTAGATAATAATAAGAGATACAACCTCCGTTATTATTTACTTTTGGACGCTCAAGGCTAGGACTTCTTGAGCAACCAATGCCATCTTGTTACTTTATTGGTGCTTTAGTTGGTTGTTAGCTGAACGTCCATAAACATGTAAAGATAAGAAACTCTAAATGCAAAGAAACCAAGTCACACATTAAAGTGGTTCATTAGTTTTTCTATGTAACTTGAAATCGATAAAAGATTTGTTTTTTTTTAAATCTCAAATAAAAGATATGTTTCATACACGAGGATGGAATTCTATAAATGTTCAATAAATTAAAAATCTTAGTTAAAAAAAAAAAGGGCATTGATCCAAATCTAGGCGGTGGATCACTTGGCAAAATTGCAATCTCAGACAATGATGCATGCCCAAGTGCATCATATGATATATAAGCTTACAAAAACAGAGTCTGACAGTCTCTCACTCCATTTTGGTTATTCTGACAAAACTCAATCTAGTAAAACGACAAAGCATTTTAGATTTGGGACTGTAGAGGGACTCCTACTTGGACTCCACGTTTAATCAATGAAAAAAAAATCACAATATAATTAAGAAATTTGTGGCGCATATTGCAGCGCGTGTGGTACACGCTCCACACCCCAAAAGCTCCCCTCTTTCGACCGGTCATTTGCCCATCGCCCATTTCTGGCTTGGGGTAAGTCAGTGCCGCTGAGCCCACGCGCTCTAGTAGAGAAAGACGTACATGCTCTGGGAATGAGAAAGAAATACAGAAAAGCAATCCACTTAAAAAAATATGATGGAAGAGGAGAGTAGAGGTCATGTGACTTTTAGACAGCCCCGTAAGACCAAAAACTAGGGAACAAAGGTGTTTATACCCTCCTCCTTCTACATGCTTTGCTTATGTGATTATTGGAAAGAGAGTGAGAGAAGAGAGAAGAGAAGAGAAGAGAAGAGGGGAAAGAGAAAGTGAGAGGAAGAGAGGAACCCACCTCAGTTTCGCTTTCTAGTAGACATATTGCTGAGCTAGGAAGGGTTTTTAGAGAGAAAGAGAGGAGAGAGAGAGAGAATTCTACTTCTGATGAGGAGATAAAAAAAGAATCTCTAAAGAGGTGGAAGAGGAAAGTAGAAGAAGCTATTGATGATGGTGATGATGATGATGATAGGGGGGAGGTAGAGAAAAAAGGTCCTCATAAATAAATAAATTAAACAAATAAAAACAGCTAAGTAGCAGAGGAAAAATACACAGAAGAAAGGTCGTCAGTGATTTACATATATATTTCTTTTTATTTTTTTAAGTAAAATTTGATCTTGACAAAATTTTCTTTTATCTTTACTACTACTACTAATAAGTTTATTATATATGATATAGATATGATCTGAGCGTTGGTTCTAGTGGGTATTTAGTTTTGCTGCTCTTCTGTTCTGCCTCCCCCGGACCCTCAAAGAAAGAAGGTGTCTCTTAAACTGACTTTTTTGGTCATAAAAGCCAAAGTGGCAGTGGTAGTAGTAGCAGCAGCAACAACAGAAAGCCCGCAGCAGCAGTTCTAGTGTAGCCTCTCTCTCTCTAACACAACTCAGAAAGCCACCCCAACAAACTCACTACTTATTTCTCTCTTTCTCTCTCTAATCCCTAACCTTATTTAAACCAAAAAAAAAAAAAAAAAACTTGCTTGTTCCCTCAACTAATCTCTGTCCCTCTTTCTTTCCTTCTTTCTTTCTTTCTCAAAAAATCTCTCTGTTGCAATTTCAGAAGACCCCACCCTCACAGCTTCCTTACTACACATATAACACCTACATAGATACATCCATGATTTAGTTCCCGACCACCTCTGAATCCCCTTTTTCTCTCTCTACATATCCTCTTTCTATACATACATCTTATATATCTAGCTTGTTTCAAGTACATATCTATATATACACAGATATAAATATATACAGATACAGTTCGGAATAATTGAGATCGATTGGGGTTTGGTTTATCAGGATCATCAGTTGTGGCTACTACAAGGAGGCTGCCCTCGGACTCGGGCGCTTTCGCAGACTGGGGGCCATCGTCCTCCGCCGCCGCTGCCGCCGCAGCCGTAGGCCGAACCGCAGTCCCCGACGAGCTCTCCCTCGGCTTCAATGCTGGGCCGACGGGCGGAGGCGGAGGGCCCTCTTCCAACTCCTCAGCCGTCTGGGCCGCCGGCTCTTCCCGCCCCATCAACTACGGCCTCCCTCCCGAGATGGGCATGGTGGGCCTCCGCGACGTCTTGGTCGTAACCCCGCCCTCCTCCTTCCACCACACCAACCACCACCACCACCACCACCACGCCGACGGCAACACCTCTCACTTAATCTCTGACCACCACTCCCTCAACGGCTCAAACCCCGCCACCGCTCTCGGAGTCGGCGTCGGTGTGGGCGTTATTCCCCTACTGACAGCCACTCCTTGCCTCGGCCCCGTCGAGGACGATTCCGTCAATGTGCTCACGGGCTCGACTGCCTCTCGAGGCCGAAGCGGAGGAGGAGGAGGAATTCAATTGTGGCAGAATCAGCAAAGTCAACAATCGGCCCACTTCCTTAAGAAACCGGGGATTAACCTTCTCGATCAAGGGATAAACCCCAATTTGGTTCAGAGCGGCGGAGGGGGAAGTGTTATAGGATTGGGTTCGTGCTCTACAACGACGTGCCAGGACTGCGGAAACAAGGCGAAGAAGGACTGTACCCATAGGCGGTGCAGGACTTGTTGCAAGAGCCGGGGTTTTGAGTGCGCAACCCACATGAAGAGCACGTGGGTCCCTGCAGCTCGCCGTCGCGAGCGACAGCTTATGACTGCCGCCGGTGCAGCCGGTGGACTGGGCTCCTCAGGGTCGACCTCTGGCGCAAAGAAACCTAGACTCCTCGCTTCTCAAACGACAACAACTTCTCACACCTCAACTTCTAATACTACTACTCCGAGAAGCCTCGACACCAGCTCAAGTCACCAAGGTTTCTGTCAAGCTTATTTTTTCACACTCTAATTAATTTGTTTTCTTTCAAACAACAATGACATAGAAGCGTTCTCTTTATCATTTTGCAATAATAAAGGGTGAAATTGAGTAGGGTCTGTTGTTTTTGTGTGTGAATTGTATATTGTATGCAGATGGGAGCTTTAAGGAGTCGTTGCCGGGGCAAGTACGTGCACCGGCGGTGTTCAAGTGTGTCCGAGTGACGGCGGTGGAGGACGGCGAAGACGAATACGCTTACCAGGCAGTAGTGAAGATTGGAGGGCATGTTTTTAAGGGTTTCCTTTATGATCAAGGGGTTGAACCTAGAGAAGGGTTTCCAAACATCTCTGAATTGCATTTGGGTGGTGGTGGAGGTGGCGGTGGCGGCGGGGAAAGGAATGGAGCGTCTTCGTCGTCACCGATCCTCGATCCTTCTGATGTCTACGCCCCCTCAAGCGGCGGAGGCTTGCTGGGAGGCTCAGGTTATGGTAATCCAATAAATTGATGGAGACAAATATATTATATTTTTAATATATGTGTTCTTCCAAAGGGTACATGATCAACAATATGCATGGATCAATGTTGGGGCATTAAGAAAGAAATAACATTGTAGTGTTATCGTTTCTTTTTTTTTTTTTCTTTTTTGTCTACTTACTAATGATTTCTATATTGATTATATTTGTAGACTTGCATTTCATTAACACATGCGTTTCTTTCTTCACCTTTGATCGGTTTTGCCTTCTTTTCTTTTCTTTATTTTTTTTTTTTTTTGAAAATAAAAACTTAATTTCTAGTTATTACTCAATGGTTTGTACTTATCATACTGGGGATTGTCACCATTGCAGTTTCTGATCACTTTTGAAGAAGTTTCTTGACCGAAATCAAAGAAAGAAACAAATAACTGTTGGAGACTGTTCCTGGTCTTTTATATATTTTCCTCAATTTTTTTTAAAAAAAGAATATGAGATGGTTGCATCTGTGTGCTTTATTGTAGTTGCTGCGCTCTCTTTGGTTTCTTTTCCTCACAAGGGTTATTGCTTCACAAAGGCCAAATCTACAGTGTAGAGTAATTTTTTTCCCATCACAATAAGGAGATATTTTAGCACTGAGCCATTTTTTAATATATCTTCCCTTTTTATTTTTATTTATTTTTTTGGTGCTGCAACTTTGTCTTGCTCTTGTACGCGCTGTTTCCTCGTGAGTTAATTAGACGTGGATTTTCTCCCAAGTTATTTCTTGATATGGAATTTACTTTCGTCGACTGGATTTTTCTTTGATCAGTAAAGTTTATATTGTAATTCTTGTACTTTAAATTATATATGTATATATTTTTGTCAAGGGGCTGGGGCCGGAAGGCCTAATATCACGCTTTGGTGCCACATGTTTTTCCTGTTTGATTTGATTAGTTTTTTGTTCATCCTTGAGCTTTTAAGCAAATAAAAACCTTCACAATTATGGTGCTTCTTTAGACTTTAGCATGAGAAGTGGTTGTGATGTCGCCATCATTTGTTACCAAGTAAGAAATATATATATATATATTTATTTATATATATATATATATATATATAGTAGAATGTCATTCATTGGTGTCCCTCTTTGGCCCACTTTAACTATAGTGTGCTGTTTCTGCAATAATATTTTGGTGACTCTTGTGATTTGCATGCGTTCATGATCAAATCATATACACTTTCTCTTCTGGTAAGTGAACAATTTCCCGCTCAATTTGGCCCTTCCTCCTCTCCAACTTCTCCAATATATTTTATTTGGTTTTTTTGTCCCATTATTTTTTTTAGTGCTGCTTAATTGTGAATTATATTTTTGATTACTTTTGTCTTGTGAATTCCACATTGCCTTGAAATACTCGTTCAATTATACTTAATGGTCCGTTATATTTGTTTATTTTTCTTTCCCTTATTGCGTGCATAATTTAATGCTGAATTTGGTGTATACAATGTATTAGACATTCGTAGTGTCTTTAATTAATGACAGATGTTTGTTTATTTATTGTCAATATTGTTGACAATCTTGGCTCATATATGTATATATATACATATGTATATGTGTGTGTGTGTGTGTGTGTGTCTGTGTGTGTGTATCATTTGTGCTTAGCAGGGCAATTGCTGTCGAGTTTACTGCTTGTTTTTGGCTCCTATTAATATACTTTATTTGTTGAGATGCTCGAGACATATGGGTGACTTGCTCTTTTGGCAATAACCTTGTATAGAAATGTTGACTATTGCTGATTAATTATAGAGGGGTGTCTTAATTCAATGCTTGCTTTTAATTTTCCTTTTCCTTCACATGCTGTCCCCTTTGAATAATTTCTGGAAATATTTTATTACTTAGTTGGATATCATCATGTGAATTGCATTAACATTTATTGCTTTAAAAATATATCCCTTGTGTGCTAGCTAGCTGCACGCAACGTTCGAAGATTTGATTTTTTATATGATATATATATATATATATATACATGTCTACAATTCTTTTTTCATATGTATGCCTTTCTTTAAACTATATTCTAGTTCATGTCAACACCCCTCATCCGTGTCCAACTATAATTTGATCCTCGGGAATCTACGGAGGGCTAAATCATACCATGTTAGGCATCTAGATCTTGTATTTTCCTGTGCCATAGTTTGCCAAAAATGGATATGCTTGCTAGGGTCCTCTCTCTCTCTCTCTCTCTTTCTCTCTTCCGAATTACTTTTTGCACGATTTACTTGAAAATGGATATGCTGTTACCATCTAGGCAGCAAAAGTGCTCTTGGATTTTGACAGGATGTGGCCCTTTTCTGATATCTAGATTTGCTTACTTGTCTCATTGCTGCTTCTATCCTCTGTCTAATAATTATTTAAAAAAAAAACACTTGGTATTATAAATTTCGCTCTGAATTTTTGGAACTTAGATCCATTAGTCAAAATTTGTGCTAGTTCAGGAGGGTGGTTTTCCAAATGCAGTCTAATGATTATGTTATTTTGGCCTCTTTTATGTTTGATTCATCTTGTATTAGCCAGAGAACATTAAAAAAATGTGGAAATTATTGAGAATAGAAAATTACTAGTTAGTTTCTGTTGTAAAGATTGGTAAATGTTAGCTAGTTCAGAAGTGAGCTTGTTATTCCTACTATTTGTTGTGTTCTTTAAATAGAACTCATCATGATAAAACCTATATAACTCTTTGCTTTGCATGTATATTACTCTTGGAAGAAGCTTATGAAGAGGACCCAAGTTGGGTTGAACATGTAGATTTTAGACTCACTACCACTTGCTTTCAAATTTAAGTGATCGTCAATGTTTTGGGTATGAAAATTAACTTGTTTTGAAGAAGCAAAATTGATTCGAATGAAAACCCTTTGTATATCATTCTTGTGTTAGAAGAGTTGTAAATGATTCACCCCTTGGTCTTAAATGGCAGATGTAATTTGATTATATTAACATTACCCTTTTGATCATTTATTACGTAGCCTTTGCATTTGCAGTTCATTGTTTGCATGTAGCTGTTGCTCCAGAATTGAAGTGTAAGTTTTTATGTATGCAATACTTTGGATCCTAAATTGATATATCATGTCGGATGTTTGATGTGTATGTACATATATATTTATATATAAATATACATATATTTTTTTTTTTTTTTTATACTAAGAATTTTAAAAACATGATGGGTATACAACTCTTATTAGATATATATATAAATATATATATATATATATATATCAATCTTTGACTCAACTTCTGTAGCACTGAGAAAACTGTTGCTTTGATCATGACATGCACTTTAAGTGGTCTGAATGGTTTATTCCAGCTTTGTTATTTCTAGTATAGTGCAGCTTGACCAAACGAGAGAATTGAGATTCTTGAAGCTGTTTATAATGCCATTGTTGCCTTCTACTTTAGGTCTTCCATTTACTTGCGTGGTTTTCTTGCCATTTATGGTGCTCTATTTCTTTCGTTTCTATCTTCTAGAAAAGCTTTAAATGTTCCTTGCCATTTATTTCTTATTTCAGCCACTTCACATGCTCCAACCTACTCCTTATGGTTTTGACTTTATATCATATTTGATCATAACAATTTTCCCTTTTACTTGTTGTCATACACTTACAGTACTATTCATTTATATACATGTATATTTGTATGCATATTTGGAAGAATTTGGAATATGCAACGTATTGTTATATATATACAAATGTAGTAGTTAAGGGCATATTGAGGTAGTCATGATGTTTTTCATATTCTATAATTTTAAGTCCCTCCGATTGCTGCTTCCATAGAAAAAGTTGTATATTTGTTTCCGTTGGAAGTGCAGTTTAATTGATATAAGTTACACGTGTGATTGATATTTGGATTTTATTACAATTTTATCTTTCTTGCTTCTTGAGACATTATATACGAATTTTGCATTCATGTATTATTACAATTTTACTTTTATTAACTTCTTGAGACATTATATACTAATTTTGCATGTGTTTATTGGATAATAAAAAATGGATATTTTAGTTTCTGAAGAACTCAAGGATGAATGGGATATATTTAGTTGGTTGCATTAAATACTTTGGTTTTGCTTGTGGATTTTTTTTTTTTTAATTTTTTGATACAATAAAAGATAATATTGCTTTGCAATTAATATATATAGTTCGCGCTACAATAAAAGTAAAGAGAAATATTCAATTAATGCCTAAAACTGGCCTGGAAAACGAAAGGTTAAAAACTACAACTTACATAGTGGGAAGCGTGCAATTGCAGTCTGAAGAAAAATAAATTACAGACAAAATAAGTGCGTTTTGCGTCTCCATGCAAGCTTTATTACAACTGTAATGAAATGCCCCTTTTTCTTACGACACTTTCCCTTCTTTTACCAGTGATAACTGGTTAGCTGGCTCGGCCTGTCTGTTTTTATTGTAACTTTTTTTTATGCGACTGTTCAAAAGTAATGTTATCGATGAAAAGAAAGTTCGAATGTGTACCAACGGGGGAAAAAGGTTCACTATATCATGTGCACTAAAAACAAAGTAGTCTTTGGTCTTTGTAAATATAGTGGCAAGGCAAATATATAATATACATATAATATTCGATATCTTGTATGTAATCTTAGTTGTTTAGCTTTCCTTAAAAAAAAATTCTTATAGTTTAGCCCTAAACCCTAGACTTTTGACCGTATAACATTACATGGTTTAGCCAAAGAGAAAAAACAACACTAATAAGGGTACTGTAAGAAATGATGGTGAAGAAGAATATATACATATATATATGTATATATATAACATGAACAACTTAACTGTACGTATATAGTCATGATCTAACTGGATCCACACCTTTGTACTTTGTATTCTTCCGCTTGATGAGCTGCGACGAAGAGAGGCAAGTATATGTTACATAGTGGATCTTTAAAGGCATTTCAAATGGTTTCTGATTGGTTTTCGAGGCGGTGGTTGGGACTTTTTTCTGGCATTAATGTTGTACGGATGTTAAAGGTTTTTGTTCCAGATCGCTAGGATCAAACGAATCTCTCGCGTTTCCAAAGCGACAGTTTCTAAATTTGGTTTGGGGGATATCTCTTTTAAGGACAATTACATATACGCACATTTCCAAAGTGAAAGTTTCCACTATAATTAAATCAACCAAGGGTGTAAAAAAAAAAAAAAAAAAGGAAGCCAACCCAGGTGAGAATTTCTATAAATGGTAGTTGGAATTGCCCTCAATTTTGGCATTTATAGTCGGTATAACAGTTGTTTAGGGCTAATTTTTCAGTGTTTTTGCTTTTATTTTTATGTTAAAAGGATAGAAGTAAAAGCCATGGCTTTTCAATGTTTCAATTCTTTAAAGCTTAAATAAGTCAACATGGTACTTAAATATCCTAATAAGGAAGAAAATATTAAATTGAAGGGTCTAATATTTTATTCAAACTTTGGTGTAAGTTGCAAAGTTTATTGAGAAGAGCTTTTTCGAGAAGCCGTATGTTGTAGCTTTGATTGAAAGCTATTCTAAAAAGCTAAAGCACTTCTAACAGAGCATCCAAATACTAACAGAAACAACTTCAGTCTTAAAAAGCTAAAAATAGCTTCCAGGAAGCTATATCAAACAGGCCATACACAACCATTTGAAAAGATTTGTCTTGATAACAACGTTGTTTAGACAACTAAAAGCCAATTCTTCCCCTTGGAGTTATATATACTGCAAGATTGCCTTGTTGTCATGTGTGTTACAAGTTTCAAAAGTTATAGTATATCTTTCAACGATGGTATCAATGATTTGGTTGAGAACGTATGTTTGTGGTAAAATGGGGCAGTGGCATCATGTAAAAGTAAGTGAAGTTTGGTATGCATATTGCATGCGCAGTGTCATGTCATGTTGGCCTAGTGAAAACCGGTAAAAGTGGTTGTGCTATATGAGATATATAATGCAACATATTATAGGCTAGCTATAGGAAGAGCAATTTACAAAGTAGATTTGCAATGATAACAACCAAAGAAGAGGGACACCGGAAATGACAGATTCGGGGAAAAAAAGTACCAACTCAAGTATCCCTTAATTTGGTTTTGCCTGCATTTTTGCATGTCTATAAATATGATAATGATATTTATCACAAGATTACCTATGAGTAGTCTTCCAGTTTTCTATATAGAAGAACGGTGTGTCATATATGTTTGATATGTGTTCTATTACCAATTGTAGTACATTAAATATTCTTTGCATCGCAACAAAAGCCTAACTCCCTAGTTTTATTTTATCTTTAAATTAAATGGAAAATCAATCATTCATAAGTTTTCTCCTAAATTATGATAACGTAGGGGATGAGTAAAATTTCTAGCTGGTCAAGAAAATATTTTAGTTTTTGGCATTGCAGAATTGTCGTTACTGATTTGGTGCTTGTTAAATAATAGTTCTTTCAAATTCTTTGGTTTATGAAAAAATAAAAAAGATTTCCGGCGGTACAATATCACGGAAACTTAAATAAAAACTTGAGTAATGGAATTAATTGGACATGGTAAATAAAGTTCTAAAATTGTGTGAAGCACCATTTCAGATTTCAGTCGTGATAGCATCATTTTTATATATTTTACTCATCTAATTGTTTGGCAACGAAATTACATAGGAATTGTATGTGGTGTGGCCACACTAGCTTTTATATGTATCTTATTCTAATGATTACTAGTCAAGCGACGAGCGAGGCTTGGGTTTCGGGGACATATATTCAATATCATGTTGCATTTTATTAAACACCACAATGTATGAAAATATATAAGTTGTACGAAATTTAAGCCTAATTTAATTCGCTTATAAAAATAGTAGAAGTGAATAACTAGATATTAAAAAGTGTTACTCAACTTAATGTAAAAAGCAAATCAATTTTACAATTTAAATCATCGAAATCATTGAAAGAAAAAAAAAAAAAAAAAGAGAAGGATGGCTATTCAAAAAATAATAATAAAAGTAACATCAAGTCTTAGGTGGTTTGAATTTAAATGAAACGAAAATGCTCGTTGGCTGGGAAACACGAAGAAAATTGAGAAAAGAGCTATCTTAAATCTGGTTAAAAAACATAAAACATCAGTACGTTCCTATAAAAAAGCAGAAATAGTAGAGTGGACCCCTGAGGAAGGTATATTTGCACTGGAGCGCGTTTATTGATCAGGAAGTCAAAAGGAGAAAAGAATATTAATCGCACTTGAATTTAGTTCTTCAGGTTATTACAGAATTTACGGCCTTTCTTTTTTCTAATTTTATGGTTTCATTAACTTTACTACCCTATCCTTTAAATCTGCTCTATATACACAGAAATAATTTATTCTTCTTTTCAAAGCTATATGCATATAATATTGAGACTTGTAATTCACAGAGCTGGTATTGAATTTCATTGGGCTTCATTCTATAATGTTTATTACACAAATAAACTGCAATTTGATAAGCTTAAAAGGTAAACGCACGGGTCATAGCGTTACAGCAACAAGAATGTTTGTTGTCATGATTTAGAATTTGTGTTGCTTCAATTTTTCTTTGTTGGAACTCTTTTTCCTCTATTTTTTTTTCTCCTCTCTAATAGTGAAGTAGTTTACGAGAAAAAAGGGGAAAAAGAGGAGTAATTTAATTCGAAAAACGTAAAACCAACATACGATCTCTAATTATAACAATGAAGCTTTTTTTTTTCAACTTGCATATTGTAGTTATTTAATATGTAGGAGATATGTAGAATTTTAAAAGGAGATTATCAATAGTAACTCCATTAAAAGGTTATATGTAATGCCCAAGTGAAGACACCGAGAGCTTCACATTTCTTTTTTTGAAAAACTTATAATATCGTTGCCACGTTAGTTATTAGCAGGAAGATAAGATCTCATTGGATGACTTGTGTTGTGTGTATTTTATTAAGGAGTGTCTCTTTGAATAAGTAGTCTGTATAGAGGATTATGGAGATCGACTTTTGACACTGTGGCATTAGAAATTTGATGCCAAGGTGTTGGATGGAAAATTTCTGAAGCGTCCGTGTGCGGCGCCACGGCACCAGAAAGTTGAGGCGACAACATTGTATCATGAATCAGCAATTTTTTAGGAAACTAACGTATTCTTTTGCGTACTCCTATATATAGGAGATATAAGGCTTTATTTGGGTAAGTCAAAAACTGAAAGAGATTAGAGGACAACTTAAAAAGAAAAATTGTGTAATTTTCTCTTGTAAACTTTTTTACCATTATAGTGAATTATTTTGCAGCAGCTGAAGGTAGATGTAACTCTTACATTGAGGATGAACTATTATAAATTTTATGTGTATTAATGTTTATTTTTCTGTTTCGTATATTTTTTCTTCTCAGTAGAATTAAGAAGTCTAATTCTTAATATATTGCATGCTTCTTGTGAGACATTAATTAACTGATGATTGTAATTACACTATTCTAGCTGATAGAAGTATGCAGCTAATTACGATCGAGAATATAAAACACAAAGTGAGGAAAACTTACTTGCTAGAGAAATGGAGATAAGGAAAGGTACATTAACTTGGTAAAGTAAACTAATGCCGACCTTATATGATTTTTTAAGAACTTGCCAACTTGCATGTATTATATATGTCAAATTAAGTTATTCTTCAGCTCAGAAAAAGAACTTTTATGTAATTATTTGTTTCTTAAGTGGGTGAAGAAATTACAACAGGAATGAACCACTAATGCTTCAGAAAAAGTTATTAACTACATGAAAATGATGATTCTCTAGGCTTGACAGGGACATGCACTTCAATTGCAATATACCTTTACTAAACTTAGTTTTATAGAGGAATGAAACCCTAATCAAGAATTTTGGAGGATTTGCAGAAAGTTGATACAGCATTATGTTAAAAGACATACAATATTATACTTCTTATTCCTATCAGAAAGAGGCTAAGGAGAGAGATCTTGAAAGACATTGAATTAATATATTATATATGGTCACTTTTTTGCTTTTTTGTATTTAGTTAATTGACATGGAACGAAGAATATTATCAAAACTGTCTTCGCTTGCTGTAGTGTTTTATGGCATCAATATCTTGCTTAATGCTTAAATGCATTATGATTAAAGTGCTAAATTTATATGTAAAGAGAAAGGAGGTGGTCCTTAACTTAACAGGTCAAATCTTTGGCAAAAAGTAAATAAAGGGCTATAGCAGTTAGCACTGTGAGTTCTTAAATTACGAGCATTTGTGACAGTTTGATCTTTAAAACTTTTAATTTTAAAAAATCACTTTTTTTAATCCTTGGCCATTTTTATCCTTAACAATTGATACAAAGAACTTTGAGAATTTATTAAAGATAATCACGCGCTTGCAGTATAATAATTGATATATAAATAATCATACATATATATATATATATATATATATTAAAGGCAAAATATTATCTTCATTGTTGTTTAAAACCTTAAAAACTAGAATATTTTACATTTAATGTAACTATTTCTATAAAAATTTAAGTTCAACCTGATTATCTTTGAGAAATTTTAGAAACAATCAAACAATTTTAGTGTTAGGGACTAAAGCAATCAAAAAGTCAAAGTTGATGGAATAATTTGACAAAACTAAAAGTTCAAGGACTAAAGGGACACAATAGTCATAATTTGAGGACAAATGTGCTAATAACCCATAAATAAAACTTGAGTTAAATTCATCATAGATTCCTGAAATTTCGTCTTTTTTTAAAAATTAGTCCTTGTTCTTAATTTTGTTTTAATTTAACTCACAAACTCTTTGAATGTATCAAAGTTAGTCCTTCAATTATATTCTGTTAAATTTTAAGTGAAAAAAGTTAAATAATCTTGTAATTTCACATCAAAAAACCAAAACAACACTTTAAGTCTTTATGCATTAAATGCTAGAGTCTAAAGCAACCATTTTTGCACCCAACAAAGGAAAAATAGGGAGGAAAATGAAAATCATATTTGTTGTTTATTGGAGCCGTTTGGTATTATTTTTAAAATAAGTGAAAATATTTTTGTTTTAAAAAATGAAAATTTTTTGAGAATTGTACCGAGAGTATTTTAAAACTTTTTGCTTCAAAAATCGTACGAAAACATTTCCAAAAATTTTGAGAACCAAACCAAATAGGCGTTTTTGTGCGTGTGCTAAATAAGGAGAAAAACAAAAAGGTTCCAATCAAATTAAAAGAAATAAGGTTCCAATCAAATTAAAGAAAAAATTGCTTAGGAAAACGTTAAATTAAAAACGTGTTTTTATTTTTGAAGATAATAAACGTTTTGTTGCACCTTTAACAAAGAAAGGACAAAAAAAAAAGTACTACTTCTTAACTTGCCTGCAGCCTTGGGAATTTGTGTAACCACCTGATTATTTAAGCTGGTATTTAGTGTTATTTTTTTGTACTTATAGGGTGTTTGGAAGGTGGTGAGAACCAGTGGTGAGAACCACTTTTACTGTAGCATATGAGAACTTTACACTGTAGTAATTTTTTTAATTGTTACTGTAGCATGTGAGAGCTTTTTACTGTTCATAACTGATTTTGTGGTGGGAACCGCAGTTCCCACCACTTTGCCAAACACCCCCTTAATCTTGCTTACTTTTGAAAATGTAGAATATATTTTTGTTAACCATAATTATATTACTTAGTGGTCACTATAAATATTTTTAAAGTACTTGTTTACTTATAATTTCAAAACATATACTTAAACTATCTTGCAAAATCAATTCAACTTACTATTAGACCATAACATATTATGTAAAATAAAGTCTTTCAAAAAATTATAGGGTATCTATAGCCCAACTATCGCGTTTTACATAAATCGTCTTTCAAAAAATTATAGGGTATCTATAGCCCAACTATCACATTTATCCCATCACCGCAGTTCATCAATTAATCTTACAGGCCTCTTGGCATAATTTCCTATAGCATTAAGGAATTAAATGAGTATTCGCTTAGCAAGTCCAAACATTTCTTACAAAACATCTATAAATAAATATTAGAAATAGTAAATGTATGATTCCAATTATGTTTAATTATGAACATCTTTTATTATCATTAACTTATTTTAAACTGTGGGCCTAAGTGTTCATACCTAGTGCACGTAATAATTGAACACTGAGATCATATCTTAACTTGACTTGATGCTCTTCTTAGGTCGTGAGACTTTTAATCCTCATATGAGTAGAGGTTGGTACGACCTTTAATTATCTTGTCTTGATTATCTTCACTTGGGAGTTTAGATAACTAGTCTTCTAAACTTAGTGAACATATTGTCTGTCATGACTTGGTATCTAAAGTAATGTGCATAATAAATGCAATTATAATCCAATATGAATAAAGTATAGAAGAAATTATTTTCTTTATGTTATTAGGAAGGTTTGAAACTGTGACACCCAAGCATTTTTAGTGTATTAAAAATATAATAACTAAAGGATTATGTTAGGCAAAATATGTATCATAAGGATTATTGTTTTTAAAACCAGAGAAAGGAAGAAAATGTTGATTCTCTCTTATTCGTCATAATAAGAGATTACAACTCATTTATATATTACAATAACCAAAACTCCTAAATATGGAAACTAAAGGGAGTAAGGAAATCCTAGAAATCAGGAAAAAACAAACTTCCTAACATATTTATGCCACCTAATACTCCCACAAACGTGGGATTTTATTTGGCTTTTCAACACTCTCCCTCAAGCTGGTGAATAGATATTTATCATTTCCAGCTTGCTAACACAAAGATCAAAACTTGACTTTTGAAGTGCTTTAGTCAAAACATCTGCTTCCTGCTACTTAGTAGGAATATAAGGCAAGTCGATGGTTCCATTTTCTACCTCTGTCTTGATGAAGTTTCTATCAATCCTTGCATGTTTTATTCGATCATGCTACATAGGATTATGAACCATACTTATAGCTTGATTTGTTATCACTAAACAACTTCATAGGCCCTGTTAGTTGCATATTCAAATCTGCCATGGGCCTTTGTATCCAAATGAGCTCACATGTTCCTTGAGCTATGGCCCTATATTCAACTTTAGCACTACTTCTAGCTACCACGGACTACTTTTTACTTCTTCAAGTTATCAAATTTCCCCAGACCTTCATGTAATACCCCGTGGTAGACTTACTATCATCAACAGCTCCTACCCAATTTGCATTTGAGAAACAACTACATCCTTGACTATAGTCTTTTTAAACAATAGATCTTTGCCAAGACAACCTTTTAAATATCTCAGAATCTGATTTACTACTTCCATGTGCCTTTTTGTGGGAGCGTGCATAAATTAACTTACTACACTCACAATAAAAGCAATATCTAGTCTTGTGAGAGACAAATAAATTAGCTTCATTACCAAATACTGATAGCTTTCTCTATTCACAGGAGGATCACCTTATGAAATCTTTTGCTTCCAGTGTCGTTCCATAGGAGTACTTGCTAGTTTACACCCGAGTTTGCTCATTTCCTTAAGCAAATCAAGTGTGTACTTCCTTTGTGAAATGAAGATTCCTCTATGACTCCTTGCAACCTCCATTCCAAGAAAGTACCTTAGTTTTCCTAGGTCCTTCACTTAGAACTCAACTTGAAGCTTCTTCTTTAGATTATCAATCTCTTATTCATCATCTCCTGTGATTACCATATCATTTACATACACAATCAACACACCCTTCTTATCCAATTTCACTACAAAAAAAAAAACTACATTTAACAACATATTATTTACGACATGTAGTTTTTGAATGTCATTGAAAAGTACATACAATGACATCTCCAACAAACATGTCGTTAATAACATTTGAAACAATAATTAACGACATCTATATAGATGCCATATTAAAGGTCTCCTTTTAACGACAATAGTTTAGTATCGTTAAATTATTTAATGACAAGTAGGAGATGTCTTCAAAGCCTTGGAGATTCCACGACACCCTTTATAGACGACATCTTGACTAATATCGTCTGTAAGGGGTGTTATGGAATCTCCAAGGCTTTGACGACATCTCCTACTTATCGTTAAATAATTTAACAACACTAAACTATTATCGTTTAAAGGAGACCTTTAATACGATATCTCTATAGATGTCGTTAATTATTGTTTCAAATGTCATGAATGACATGTTTGTTGAAGTTGTCGTTGTATATACTTTTCAACGACATTTAAAAACTACATGTTGTAAATAATATGTCGTTAAATATAGTTTTTCTTGTAGTGTTTGTCTCTCTTCATGAACAAAGTATGATCAGCTTGCCCTTGAGTGTAACCGAGATCCTTTATTACTACACTAAAATGAGTGAACCATACTCTTGGAGACTGTTTGAGACCATAAAGAGACTTTTTCAGTTTACATACCTTGTTTAGTCCTCCTTCTGCTTCAAATCATAGAGGTGCCTTCATATCCACTTCTTCCTCTAGAGTACCATTGAGAAAGGTATTCTTGATGTCTAACTGATGTAGTCCCTAGTCTAAATTAGTAGCAATAGATAGTAAAATTCTTATCGAGTTCAACTTGGCTATTGGTGCAAAAGTCTCCTCGTAGTCAATTCTATAGGTTTGAGTGAAACCCTAGGCTATAGCACTCTACAGTCTTATCTTGTCTAAACTTCACTACGAATACCCATTTACTACCAACTACTCTCTTTCCTTCAGGCAATTGTACCATCTCTCAAGTGCCATTATCTTTCAGTGCCTTCATTTCCTCTAGTATAACTCCCTTCTAGTTAAGATCCTGAAGAGCCTCATAAACATTCCTTGGAATTGGTATCTCATAAACTCATGAAATAAAGCCTTTCAAATTTCTTGACAACGGAGAATAGGTGAGATAATTTGAGATAGGATACTGTGGATTTGTAGAGCAAGATCTTACCCCCTTTCTTATGGCAATTTGAAGATCAAGATCACTTATATGCCCCTCACTATCATCCCTTACGTCATCCTCATCACATGCCTCATCTTCATAATATTCCTCCTAACTATTCGTACTGGTTGGGTCTAGATCTGCCATTGATTTGATCTCTTAGGTTTTGCCTAGGAGTTCATGGTCTCTGGAGTACACCAAAGGTGAATTAGGATTTGCAGTATTGAGTTCTCCCCCTTGGCCTAAGTCATCACCATTAGACTCAGATTGAGATGGGACATATGAAGATGAATTTTGAACACTGACACTTAAGGGAAAAAACTCAAGAAAGGTAGGATCTGAATGTTTATCTCCTTGAGTCAGATTCTCCCCTTAGAGAGAAACTTGGGAAGAAAAAAACTGAACCTCAACAAATAAAACATCACAAGAGACTAGGAAATGTTTTGTAGAAGGATGATGACATTTAAAACATTTTTAAGTAGAAGAGTAGCCAAGAAAGACACATTTAAGGGCTTTGGGATCAAACTTGCCCGATTTGGCTTACATTGTGAACAAATATGACACACCCAAACACATGAGGCTTAAGAGAGTTATGGACAAAAGATGAATGAAACACAGACAACAATTCACCTATTGGAGTTTAGTTCTTTAGGACTTTGTAGGAACACGATTGATAAGGAATGCAGATGTGAGAATAGCTTCACCTTAAAAGGAATTAGGGATATGACTAGCAAACATGATTGATCTAGCAACTTCCAATAGATGACCATTTTTTCTCTCTGCAATCCCATTTTGTTGAGGAGTATAAGCAAATGAACTTTGATGAAGTATCCAATGCTCTTTGAGATATTCATTAAAGTCATGAGAAAAATACTCTCAGCCGTTATTAGTTCGAAGGATGTGTATGGAAATTTGGAACACATTTGTAATAACCTTGTGGAATTGTTTAAAATTTGTGGTCACCTCAAATTTTTCTTTCATCAAACAGATCCAACACACACGGGTATGATTATCAATGATCACTAGTTAAACTTGAGACTCGTGAGGGTCCCCACACGTCACGATGAATTAAATGGAATGGAGTAGAAGGTTTGTATGTGTGGAGTGGATAAGACCCACGTGCTTTGTTTGGTAAGAATACAATGATCACAATGAAACGAAGAGGGATCATTATTAACAAACAAATGTGGTTACAAATGTTTTAAATAAACAAAACTTGGGTGGCCCAATCTATTATGCCACAACTGAACATTGGAATCAGAAAATAAGGAAAAAACAATAGATGACTTTGGACTTGGAGAAGAGCCAACACCCGATAAATAATAGAGGCCACTTCATTCCTTAAGATTCCCAATCGTCCTCTCTAATGACAAATCCTAAAATGTACAAGGAGAAGGAGGAAGGTTACGAAACAGTTCAAATCTCTAGTTATTTTACTAACCGAAAGCAAATTACACATTAGATTAGGAACATGAAGAACTGATTTCAACTTTAATCCATTAACTTCCATATCTCCTCTCCCTATCATTGTACACAAAGATCCGTTAGCTACAGTAATCCCAATATTTTCTCTACAAGGTTTATAGTTGCTAAACCCTATGCACGAACTGGTCATATGATTAGAGGCATCTATATCCACGATCTAGGTATTATGTGGACCTTTGTGTGGTAAGAATGAGAAAATACCTTTGTGAGCTGCCAAAGCTGTAGGTCCTGTAGAGCTCGATGACACAGAACCAGACTCCTTTGTAGCAGACAAAGAACTCATCAGTCTATGAAGAGCCTCCATCTCTTTGATAGTGAATGCTTGATGAAACACCCGTTATTTTAACGGGTATGATTTTTTGTAAAATCATAAGAATAAAATGTCACTTTAGCATTTTTACTAAGTCTCCGTAGTAAATATTTTAAATCTACCTATCACTTATATCAGCCTTGTCCCACTACATTAATGCTCAATTAAATAGCATCCTTATCATTTGGAGACATAGAATTAATTCACCTCAACTACCAGGAGACATCGATATATTTTCTCAACTATCTTTTTAATGCCTCCTTCATCTTCTTCTACAACATACCCCATTTGTCCCCTCAATTATGTTGACATTATTTGCTAAAAGTCTCCATGGGAGACATGATAACATTTTCTTTTAATGCTCATTTAATTCTATCCTGCTCCTCAATTAATTTGATGCCTATATATTCAACCATCACCACTCTCTTCTCTAGTTTCTCATTTTCTCCTTTCTCACTTCAATTTCCAACTAAAAACACAAGGCATAAAGAGCTCTTTGCAACCACGACAACTATATTTCCAGCCATGTTTGAAGCCGTTTTGGAGTCAATACAAGCTTGATTTTTAACCCAAACTTTGGTGTTTTTCAAAGGAGTTTTGAGGTAGGTTTTCTTAAATTCAAACTTGGTTTTAGTATGTGTTTTCTCCATGTCTAATGCATGATTTTCGTG